>JBBBDQ010000909.1:3210000-3287500 GCA_037127315.1 Ascarosepion bandense | reverse complement strand
ATGAAAAGAGAGAAAGAAGGAAGCATATGAAAAGCGAGAAAGAAAGAAGCATATGAAAAGAGAGAAAGAATGAAGCATATGAAAAGAGAGAAAGAAGGAAGCATATGAAAAGAGAGAAAGTAGGAAGCATATGAAAAGAGAGAAAGAGGAAGCATATGAAAAGAGAGAAAGAAGGAAGCATATGAAAAGAGAGAAAGAAAGAAGCATAAGAAAAGAGAGAAAGAAGGAAGCACATATGAAAAGAGAGAAAGAAAGAAGCATATGAAAAGAGAGAAAGAAGGAAGCATATGAAAACAGAGAAAGAAAGAAGCATATGAAAAGAGAGAAAGAAGGAAGCATATGAAAAGAGAGAAAGAAGGAAGCATATGAAAAGAGAGAAAGAAAGAAGGATATGAAAAGAGAGAAAGAAGGAAGCATATGAAAAGAGAGAAAGAAGGAAGCATATGAAAAGAGAGAAAGAAGGAAGCATATGAAAAGAGAGAAAGAAGGAAGCATATGAAAAGAGAAAGAAAAATATGGAAAGAGAGAAAGAAAGAAGCATATGAAAAGAGAGAAAGAAGGAAGCACATGAAAAGAGAGAAAGAAAGAAAGCATATGAAAAGAGAGAAAGAAGGAAGCATATGAAAAGAGAGAAAGAAGGAAGCATCTGAAAAGAGAGAAAGAAAGAAGCATATGAAAAGAGAGAAAGAAAGAAGCATATGAAAAGAGAGAAAGAAGGAAGCATATGAAAAAAAAGAGAAAGAAGGAAGTATATGAAAAGAGAGAAAGAAAGAAGCATATGAAAAGAGAGAAAGACAGAAGCATATGAAAAGAGAGAAAGAAGGAAGCATATGAAAAGAGAGAAGAAAGAAGCATATGAAAAGAGAGAAAGAAGGAAGCATATGAAAAGAGAAAGAAAATATGAAAAGAGAGAAAGAAAGAAGCATATGAAAAGAGAGAAAGAAAGAAGCATATGAAAAGAGAGAAAGAAAGAAGCATATGAAAAGAGAGAAAGAAGGAAGCATATGAAAAGAGAGAAAGAAAGAAGCATATGAAAAGTGAGAAAGAAGGAAGCATATGAAAAGAGAGAAAGAAAGAAGCATATGAAAAGAGAAAGAAGGAAGCATATGAAAAGAGAAAGAAGGAAGCATATGAAAAGAGAGAAAGAAGGAAGCATATGAAAAGAGAGAAAGAAGGAAGCATATGAAAAGAGAAAGAAAAATATGAAAAGAAAGAAAGAAGGAAGCATATGAAAAGAGAGAAAGAAAGAAGCATATGAAAAGAGAGAAAGAAGGAAGCATATGAAAAGAGAGAAAGAAGGAAGCATATGAAAAGAGAGAAAGAAAGAAGCATATGAAAAGAGAGAAAGAAGGAAGCATATGAAAAGAGACAAAGAAAGAAGCATATGAAAAGAGAGAAAGAAGGAAGCATATGAAAAGAGAGAAAGGAGGAAGCATATGAAAAGAGAGAAAGAAAGAAGCATATGAAAAGAGAGAAAGAAGGAAGCATATGAAAAGAGAGAAAGAAAGAAGCATATGAAAAGAGAGAAAGAAGGAAGCATATGAAAAGAGAAAGAAAATATGAAAAGAGAGAAAGAAAGAAGCATATGAAAAGAGAGAAAGAAGGAAGCATATGAAAAGAGAGAAAGAAGGAAGCATGTGAAAAGAGAAAGAAAAATATGAAAAGAGAGAAACAAAGAAGCATATGAAAAGAGAGAAAGAAGGAAGCATATGAAAAGAGAAAGAAAAATATGAAAAGAGTGAAAGAAAGAAGCATATGAAAAGAGAGAAAGAAGGAAGCATATGAAAAGAGAGAAAGAAGGAAGCATATGAAAAGAGAGAAAGAAGCATATGAAAAGAGAGAAAGAAGGAAGCATATGAAAAGAGAGAAAGAAGGAAGCATATGAAAAGAGAGAAAGAAGGAAGCATATGAAAAGAGAGAAAGAAGGAAGCATATGAAAAGAGAGAAAGAAGGAAGCATATGAAAAGAGAGAAAGAAGGAAGCATATGAAAAGAGAGAAAGAAGGAAGCATATGAAAAGAGAGAAAGTAGGGAGCATATGAAAAGAGAGAAAGAAGGAAGCATATGAAAAGAGAGAAAGAAGGAAGCATATGAAAAGAGAAAGAAAAACAGAAAAGAGAGAAAGAAAGAAGGATATGAAAAGAGAGAAAGAAAGAAGCATATTAAAAGAGAGAAAGAAAGAAGCATATGAAAAGAGAGAAAGAAGGAAGCATATGAAAAGAGAGAAAGAAAGAAGCATATGAAAAGTGAGAAAGAAGGAAGCATATGAAAAGAGAGAAAGAAAGAAGCATATGAAAAGAGAAAGAAGGAAGCATATGAAAAGAGAAAGAAGGAAGCATATGAAAAGAGAGAAAGAAGGAAGCATATGAAAAGAGAGAAAGAAGGAAGCATATGAAAAGAGAGAAAGAAGGAAGCATATGAAAAGAGAAAGAAAAATATGAAAAGAGAGAAAGAACGAAGCATATAGAAAGAGAGAAAGAAAGAAGCACATGAAAAGAGAGAAAGAAGGAAGCATATGAAAAGAGAGAAAGAAGGAAGCATATGAAAAGAGAGAGAAAGAGAAGGAAGCATATGAAAAAAGAGAAAGATGGAAGCATATGAAAAGAGAGAAAGAAGGAAGCATATGAAAAGAGAAAGAAAAATATGAAACGAGAGAAGAAAAAGCATATGAAAAGAGAGAAAGAGAAGGAAGCATATGAACAGAGAGAAAGAAGGAAGCATATGAAAAGAGAAAGAATATATGAAAGAGAGAAAGAGAAAGAAGCATATGAAAAGAGAAAGAAGGAAGCATGAAAAGAGAAAGAAGGAAGCATATGAAAAGAGAGAAAGAAAGAAGCATATGAAAAGAGAGAAAGAAGGAAGCGTATAGAAAAGAAAAGAAAAAATATGAAAAGAGAAAGAAAGAAAGAAGCATATGAAAAGAGAGAAAGAAAGATGCATATGAAAAGAGAGAAAGAAAGAAGCATATGAAAAGAGAGAATGTAGGAAGCATGAAAAGTGTGAAAGAAGGAAGCATGAAAAGAGAAAGAAAAATATGAAAAGAGAGAAAGAAAGAAGCATGAAAAGAGAGAAAGAAGGAAGCATATGAAAAGAGAGAAAGAGGAAGCATATGAAAAGAGAAAGAAAAATATGAAAAGAGAGAAAGAAAGAAGCATATGAAAAGAGAGAAAGAAGGAAGCATATGAAAAGAGAGAAAGAAGGAAGCATATGAAAAAAGAGAAAGAAAGAAGCATATGAAAAGAGAGAAAGAAAAAGCATATGAAAAGAGAGAGAAAGAAGGAAGCATATGAAAAGAGAGAAAGAAGGAAGCATCTGAAAAGAGAGAAAGAAAGAAGCATATGAAAAGAGAGAAAGAAGGAAGCATATGAAAGAGAGAAAGAAGGAAGCATGAAAGAGAGAAAGAAGGAAGCATATGAAAAGAGAGAAAGAAGGAAGCATGAAAAGAGAAAGAAGGAAGCATGAAAAAAGAGAAAGAAGGAAGCATGAAAGAAAGAAAAAATATGAAAAGGGTGAAAGAAGCATGAAAAGAGAGAAAGAAAGAAGCATGAAAGAGAGAAAGAAGGAAGCATATTAAAAAGAGAGAGAAAGAGAAGGAAGCATATGTAAAGAGAGAAAGAAAATTAGCAAGAAAAAGAGAAAAAGAAAAGAAGCATATGTAAAGAGAGCAAGAAGGAAACATGTGAAAAGTTAGAAAGAAGGAAGCATATGAAAAGAGAGAAAGAAAGAAGCATATGAAAAGAGAGAAAGAAGGAAGCATATGAAAAGAGAAAGAAAGAAGCATATGAAAAGAGAGAAAGAAGGAAGCATATGAAAAGAGAGAAGAAGGAAGCATATGAAAAGAGAAAGAAAAATATGAAAGAGAGAAAGAGAAAGAAGCATATGAAAAGAGAGAAAGAAGGAAGCATATGAAAAGAGAAAGAAGGAAGCATATGAAAAGAGAGAAAGAAGGAAGCATATGAAAAGAGAGAAAGAAGGAAGCATGAAAGAGAAAAAGAAGGAAGCATGAAAAGAGAAAGAAAGAAACATATGAAAAGAGAGAAAGACAGAAGCATATGAAAAGAGAGAAAGAAGGAAGCATATGAAAAGAGAGAAAGAAAGAAGCATATGAAAAGAGAGAAAGAAGGAAGCAAGAAAAGAAAGAAAAATATGAAAAGAGAGAAAGAAAGAAGCATGAAAAGAGAAAGAAAGAAGCATGAAAAGAGAAAGAAAGAAGCATGAAAGAAGAAGGAAGCATGAAAGAGAGAAAGAAAGAAGCATGAAAAAGTGAGAAAGAAGGAAGCATATGAAAAGAGAGAAAGAAAAAGAGAAGCATATGAAAAAGAGAAAGAAGGAAGCATGAAAAGAGAAAGAAGGAAGCACGCAGAAAGAGAGAAAGAAAGGGAAGCATATGAAAGAGAGAGAAAGAGAAGGAAGCATGAAAGAGAAAGAAAAATATGAAAAGAAAGAAAGAAGGAAGCATATGAAAAGAGAGAAAGAGAAGCATATGAAAAGAGAAAGAGAGGCATATACAAAAGAGAGAAAGAAGGAAGCATATGAAAGAAAGAAAGAAGCATGAAAGAGAGAAAGAAGGAAGCATATGAAAAAGAGACAAAGAAAGAAGCATGAAAAGTGAGAAAGAAGGAAGCATGAAAAGAGAGAAAGGAGGAAGCATGAGAAAGAGAGAAAGAAAAAGAAGCATGAAAAAGAGAGAAAGAAGGAAGCATGAAAAAGAGAGAAAGAAAGAAGCATATGAAAAGAGAGAAAGAAGGAAGCATGAAAGAAAGAGAAAGAAAGAGAAAGAAGCATATGAAAAGAGAGAAAGAAGGAAGCATATGAAAAGAGAAAGAAGGAAGCATGTGAAAAGAGAAAGAAAAATATGAAAAGAGAGAAAGAAAGAAGCATATGAAAAAGAGAGAAAGAAGGAAGCATATATGAAAAGAGAAAGAAAAAATATGAAAAGAGTGAAAGAAAGAAGCATATGAAAAAGAGAAAAAGAAAAGGAAGCATATGAAAAAGAGAGAAAGAAGGAAGCATATGAGAAAGAGAGAAAGAAGCATATGAAAAGAGAGAAAGAAGGAAGCATATGAAAAAGAGAGAAAGAAGGAAGCATATGAAAAGAGAGAAAGAAGGAAGCATATGAAAGAGAAAGAAGGAAGCATATGAAAAGAGAGAGAAAGAAAGAAGCATGAAAGAGAAAGAAGGAAGCATATGAAAAAGAGAGAGTAAGGAGCATGAAAAAGAGAGAAAGAGAGAAGCATGAAAAGAGAGAAAGAAGGAAGCATATGAAAAGAGAGAGAAAGAAAAACATGAAAAGAGAGAAAGAAAGAAGCATATGAAAGAGAGAAAGAAAGAAAGAAGCATATTAAAAAGAGAGAAAGAAAGAAGCATATGAAAAAGAGAAAAAGAAGGAAGACATATGAAAAGAGAGAAAGAAAGAAGCATATGAAAAGTGAGAAAAAGAAGGAAGCATATGAAAAGAGAGAAAGAAAGAAAAGAGAGAAAGCATATGAAAAAGAGAAAAGAAGGAAGCATATGAAAAGAGAAAGAAGGAAGCATATGAAAAAGAGAGAAAGAAGGAAGCATATGAAAAGAGAGAGAAAGAAGGAAGCATATGAAAAGAGAAAAGAAGGAAGCATATGAAAAGAGAAAGAAAAATATGAAAAGAGAGAAAGAAGGAAGCATATGAAAAGAGAGAAAGAAAGAAGCACATGAGAAAGAGAGAAAGAAGGAAGCATATGAAAAGAAAGAAGGAAGCATATATGAAAAGAGAGAAAGAAGGAAGCATATGAAAAAGAGAGAAAGATGGAAGCATGAAAGAGAGAAAGAAGGAAGCATGAAAAGAGAAAGAAAAATATGAAACGAGAAAGAAAAAAGCATGAAAAGAGAAAGAAGGAAGCATATGAACAGAGAGAAAGAAGGAAGCATGAAAAGAGAAAGAATATATGAAAGAGAGAAAGAAAGAAGCATATGAAAAAGAGAGAAAGAAGGAAGCATATAGAAAGAGAGAAAGAAGGAAGCATATGAAAAGAGAGAAAAGAAAGAAGCATATGAAAAGAGAGAGAAAGAAGGAAGCGTATGAAAAGAGAAAGAAAAATATGAAAAGAGAGAAAGAAAGAAGCATATGAAAAGAGAGAAAGAAAAGATGCATATGAAAGAGAAAGAAAGAAGCATATGAAAAGAGAGAATGTAGGAAGCATATGAAAAGTGTGAAAGAGGAAGCATATGAAAAGAGAAAGAAAAAGAAGAGAGAAAGAAAGAAGCATATGAAAAGAGAGAAAGAAGGAAGCATATGAAAAGAGAGAAAGAAGGAAGCATATGAAAAGAGAAAGAAAAATATGAAAAGAGAAAAGAAAGAAGCATATGAAAAGAGGGAAAGAAGGAAGCATATGAAAAGAGAGAAAGAAGGAAGCATATGAAAAGAGAGAAAAAGAAAAGAAGCATGAAAAGAGAGAAAGAAAAAAGCATATGAAAAGAGAGAAAGAGAAGGAAGCATGAAAAGAGAGAAAGAAGGAAGCATCTGAAAAGAGAAAGAAAGAAGCATATGAAAAGAGAGAGAAAGAAGGAAGCATATGAAAAGAGAGAAAGAGAGAAAGAGAGGGAAGCATATGAAAAGAGAGAAAGAAGGAAGCATATGAAAAGAGAGAGAAAGAAGGAAGCATATGAAAAGAGAAAAAGAAGGAAGCATATGAAAAGAGAGAAAGAAGGAAGCATATGAAAAAAGAGAAAGAAGGAAGCATATATGAAAAGAGAGAAAGAAAAATATGAAAAGGGTGAAAGAAAGAAGCATATGAAAAGAGAGAAAGAAAGAAGCATATGAAAAGAGAGAAAGAAGGAAGCATATTAAAAGAGAGAAAGAAGGAAGCATATGTAAAGAGAAAGAAAAATTATGAAAAGAGAAAGAAAGAAGCATATGTAAAGAGAGCAAGAGAGAAGGAAACATGTGAAAAGTTAGAAAGAAGGAAGCATATGAAAAAGAGAGAAAAGAAAGAAGCATATGAAAAGAGAGAAAGAAGGAAGCATATGAAAAGAGAGAAAGAAAGAAGCATATGAAAAGAGAGAAAGAAGGAAGCATATGAAAAGAGAAAAGAAGGAAGCATATATGAAAAGAGAAAGAAAAATATGAAAAGAGAGAAAGAAGAAGCATATGAAAAGAGAGAAAGAAAGAAGCATATGAAAAGAGAGAAAGAAGGGAAGCATATGAAAAGAGAGAAAGAAGGAAGCATATGAAAAGAGAGAAAGAAGGAAGCATATGAAAAGAGAGAAAGAAGGAAGCATATGAGAAAGAGAGAGAAAGAAGGAAGCATATGAAAAGAGAGAAAGAAAGAAGCATATGAAAAGAGAGAAAGAAGGAAGCGTATGAAAAGAGAAAGAAAATATGAAAAGAGAGAAAGAGGAAGAAGCATATGAAAAGAGAGAAAGAAAGATGCATATGAAAAGAGAGAAAGAAAGAAGCATATGAAAAGAGAGAGAAAGTAGGAAGCATATGAAAAGTGTGAAAGAAGGAAGCATATGAAAAGAGAAAGAAAAATATGAAAAGAGAGAAAGAAAGAAGACATGAAAAGAGAGATAGAAGGAAGCATATGAAAAGAGAGAAAGAAGGAAGTATATGAAAAGAGAGAAAGAAAGAAGCATATGAAAAAGAGAGAAAGAAAAAGCATATGAAAAGAGAGAAAGAAGGAAGCATATGAAAAGAGAGAAAGAAGGAAGCATCTGAAAAGAGAGAAAGAAAGAAGCATATGAAAAGAGAGAAAGAAGGAAGCATATGAAAAGAGAGAAAGAAGGAAGCATATGAAAAGAGAGAAAGAAAGAAGCATATGAAAAGAGAGAAAGAAGGAAGCATATGAAAAGAGAGAAAGAAGGAAGCATATGAAAAGAGAGAAAGAAGGAAGCATATGAAAAAAGAGAAAGAAGGAAGCATATGAAAAGAGAAAGAAAATATGAAAAGGGTGAAAGAAAGAAGCATATGAAAAGAGAGAAAGAAAGAAGCATATGAAAAGAGAGAAAGAAGGAAGCATATGAAAAGAGAGAAAGAAGGAAGCATATGAAGAGAGAAAGAAAATTATGAAAAGAGAGAAAGAAAGAAGCATATGAAAAGAGAGAAAGAAGGAAACATGTGAAAAGTTAGAAAAGAAGGAAGCATATGAAAAGAGAGAAAGAAAGAAGCATATGAAAAGAGAGAAAGAAGGAAGCATATGAAAAGAGAGAAAGAAAGAAGCATATGAAAAGAGAGAGAAAGAAGGAAGCATATGAAAAGAGAGAAAGAAGGAAGCATATGAAAAGAGAAAGAAAAATATGAAAAGAGAGAAAGAAAGAAGCATATGAAAAGAGAGAAAGAAAGAAGTATATGAAAAGAGAGAAAGAAGGAAGCATATGAAAAGAGAGAAAGAAGGAAGCATATGAAAAGAGAAAGAAAAATATGAAAAGAGAGAAAGAAAGAAGCATATGAAAAGAGAGAAAGAAAGAAGCATATGAAAACAGAGAAAGAAAGAAGCATATGAAAAGAGAGAAAAGAAGGAAGCATATGAAAAGAGAGAAAGAAGGAAGCATATGAAAAGAGAGAAAGAAAGAAGGATATGAAAAGAGAGAAAGAAGGAAGCATATGAAAAGAGAGAGAAAGAAGGAAGCATATGAAAAGAGAGAAAGAAGGAAGCATATGAAAAGAGAAAGAAAAATATGGAAAGAGAGAAAGAAAGAAGCATATGAAAAGAGAGAAAGAAGGAAGCATATGAAAAGAGAGAAAGAAAGAAGCATATGAAAAGAGAGAAAGAAAGAAGCATATGAAAAGAGAGAAAGAAGGAAGCATATGAAAAGAGAGAAAGAAGGAAGTATCTGAAAAGAGAGAAAGAAAGAAGCATATGAAAAGAGAGAAAGAAAGAAGCATATGAAAAGAGAGAAAGAAGGGAAGCATATGAAAAAGAGAAAGAAGGAAGCATATGAAAAGAGAAAGAAAGAAGCATATGAAAAGGGTCAAAGAAGGAAGCATATGAAAAGAGAGAAAGAAAGAAGCGTATGAAAAGAGAGAAAGAAGGAAGCATATGAAAAGAGAGAAAGAAGGAAGCATATGAAAAGAGAGAAAGAAGGAAGCATATGAAAAGAGAGAAAGAAGGAAGCATATGAAAAGAGAGAAAGAAGAAAGCATATGAAAAGAGAGAAAGAAAGAAGCATATGAAAAGAGAGAAAGAAGGAAGCATATGAAAAGAGAGAAAGAAGGAAGCATATGAAAAGAGAAAGAAAAATATGAAAAGAGAGAATGAAAGAAGCATATGAAAAGAGAGAAAGAAAGAAGCGTATGGAAAGAGAGAAAGGAGGAAGCATATGAAAAGAGAGAAAGAAGGAAGCATATAAAAAGAGAGAAAGAAAGAAGCATATGAAAAGAGAGAAGGAAGGAAGCATATGAAAAGAGACAAAGAAAGAAGCATATGAAAAGAGAGAAAGAAGGAAGCATATGAAAAGAGAGAAAGGAGGAAGCATATGAAAAGAGAGAAAGAAGGAAGCATATGAAAAGAGAGAAAGAAAGAAGGATATGAAAAGAGAGAAAGAAGGAAGCATATGAAAAGAGAGAAAGAAGGAAGCATATGAAAAGAGAGAAAGAAGGAAGCATATGAAAAGAGAAAGAAAAATATGGAAAGAGAGAAAGAAAGAAGCATATGAAAAGAGAGAAAGAAGGAAGCATATGAAAAGAGAGAAAGAAGGAAGCATATGAAAAGAGAGAAAGAAAGAAGCATATGAAAAGAGAGAAAGAAGGAAGCATATGAAAAGAGAGAAAGAAGGAAGCATCTGAAAAGAGAGAAAGAAAGAAGCATATGAAAAGAGAGAAAGAAAGAAGCATATGAAAAGAGAGAAAGAAGGAAGCATATGAAAAGAGAGAAAGAAGGAAGCATATGAAAAGAGAGAAAGAAAGAAGCATATGAAAAGAGTCAAAGAAGGAAGCATATGAAAAGAGAGAAAGAAAGAAGCGTATGAAAAGAGAGAAAGAAGGAAGCATATGAAAAGAGAGAAAGAAGGAAGCATATGAAAAGAGAGAAAGAAGGAAGCATATGAAAAGAGAGAAAGAAGGAAGCATATGAAAAGAGAGAAAGAAAGAAAGCATATGAAAAGAGAGAAAGAAAGAAGCATATGAAAAGAGAGAAAGAAGGAAGCATATGAAAAGAGAGAAAGAAGGAAGCATATGAAAAGAGAAAGAAAAATATGAAAAGAGAGAATGAAAGAAGCATATGAAAAGAGAGAAAGAAAGAAGCGTATGGAAAGAGAGAAAGGAGGAAGCATATGAAAAGAGAGAAAGAAGGAAGCATATGAAAAGAGAGAAAGAAGGAAGCATATGAAAAGAGAGAAAGAAGGAAGCATATGAAAAGAGACAAAGAAAGAAGCATATGAAAAGAGAGAAAGAAGGAAGCATATGAAAAGAGAGAAAGGAGGAAGCATATGAAAAGAGAGAAAGAAAGAAGCATATGAAAAGAGAGAAAGAAGGAAGCATATGAAAAGAGAGAAAGAAAGAAGCATATGAAAAGAGAGAAAGAAAGAAAGAAGCATATGAAAAGAGAGAAAGAAAGAAGCATATGAAAAGAGAGAAAGAAAGAAGCATATGAAAAGAGAGAAAGAAGGAAGCATATGAAAAGAGAGAAAGAAAGAAGCATATGAAAAGAGAGAGAAAGAAAGGATGCAGAATAAAAATTTACTTGCTAACAGCCCTTGTTTTCAATACCTATATCAACTTCATCACTGCTCAGGTTGTTTTCAACGGTTAGTTTTCAACACGGTTTCAATGTCTACACCAGTTAGTGTAATCTATATGATCTGATTCTGCAAACAGGAAAACTAAAACCGACATCAGAGGGTCAAAAATAATACAAATAATAATAATTCTAATCGTAATGATATCAATAATAATAACTTCAATAATGATACTAGCAATAATAGAAATTCCAATAATAATAATAATGCGAATAAAAATATCATCAATAATAATTATTCCAATAATAATGATATCATTAATAATAATACCAGTAATGATAATACCAATAATAATAATACGAATAGTAATACCAGTAATAATAATAATACCAATAATAATGATATCAATAATAATAATAATACAAGAAATTCGAAAAACTGTCAAAATATAAAGACCTGGAAATTGAAATAGAAAAAATGTGGAAATTGAAAACAAGAGTTGTGCCACTGATAGTAGGTGCACTTGGAATGATAAAAAATGGAACAAAACAACACATTGTAAGAATCCCTGGAAACCACAGCTTAAGAGATACACAAAAAATTGTCTTATTAAGTACAGCCCACACACTAAGGAGAACTTTGTCTATGTAACGCTAGGGATGATAGGGGAGATAGAAAAAACATGAAATGGAGCCATAACAACACACCACGACCTGCCTTAGGTCTTCCCGCAAACTTGGTTGGTAATGCGACCATAGCAGAAATCGAAATATGATGAAAAATGACATAATAATAATACCAATAACGATACCAATAATAATAATAATAATAATAATAATAATAATACCAATAATAATGATAACAATAATAATAATTTCAATAATAATAATAATACCAATAATAATATTTCTTATAATAATATTTCCAATAATAATGACATCATTAATAATACTACCAATAATGATAATACTACTAATAATAATACTAATAATACTAATAATGATACCAATAATAATAATATCAATAATAATAATGATAATATCAATAATCAACAAAATAAACCATATTAACCAAAATAACGACTGATGGCAATATGCCCAACAATACATTTCATCGGCAGCTGAAGCCATAAAATTGTGCTCAAAATATTTATATTTCGGCATTAATTTATCCGTAGAAACTGATTTACCACTGAACAAAATGAAGCAGTAGCATTTAAACATAAGCACAGCGATTTTTTAAAATTTTGGCTCATTTGATTTATCACCATATCAACACGTTTATGAGGCACTAGCAGTATAGCCCGGCGTTGCTCGAGTGTAATGAAAGCTTTAAAACTAATCCATGGTCCTGGAGCTCAGACTCTTTGGAGGTTGGCACGAAAGACTAAAATCCAATAGTTGTTTCTAGTTAAAGCGAAACCGTAGACTGAAAGGAAAATGAATGGATGTAAGTCAAATTTTGATTCCCTGGTATCGATATCAAATAAGTTTACGTCGTCGTAAACTGAATTTTGAAGGCTAAATAAGTCCTCTGAGTAAATGGTATCATGGCTGAGACTAAGAACTACAATGATACCTACTTAGAGCCAAACCCAAAGCAAAAACTAAAATAAAAGGGCTGAAAAAAATACAGATATACTGGCTGATAAACAGACATAAAACACAAACACCTTGCTTTTTATATATATATATATATATATATATATATATATATATATATATATATATATTATCGATTTTCTGCTCTATTGTAAGAACTGCAACGTTGAAACTTCTGAATATCGTTTCTTATGTCTTTGTATATGAGTGTATCAAATTTGATTAAAATCGGACCACTCCTTCTATAACCCGATTTTTTCGATAATCGATTTTTCGATATATATCGGGGGTACCTCGACACAAAACCTAGCTAAGAACACTCGCAGACGCTTATAGTACAACTGTAAATTTTCAAGAAAATCTGTTCAGCCGTTTCGGAGTCTATAGGTAACGGACACAGACAGACAGACACACACACACACACACCCACACACACACATACACACACACACACAAAGTTCCGTTTTTAAATAAGTTTAGATCTATTGCGAGATTTACTGCCACTTGGTTCACTCTGTCGTACTAATTTTTTTTTTCTTGTCTGAATCTATCTTAAGACTACCAGTCGGCCATGCATTGAATATTACTTCCATTTTTGGTCTGTTGTTTCTGCTATGTATTTACAAATTCTTGATAATTCCAAAGAATCTGCAATGTTCTCCGTCTTGATCTCTACTTCAATCACTTTCCCATCGTCGATTGTGGAGAATCTGTAATGTGATAGATCCCGACTTGGCAGCTCGGATACAGTCACTTTCTGACCGGCGCAATGTTGCTTCCCTGTGTCTCTTCTACAAATACTTTCACCTCTTCTGTTCCGATAAACTTAGCTCACTAGTGACCCCTATATATAAATTTACTCGAGCCACAAGATTAGCAACTAGGTCCCACCCTTTTACTGTGAAACCAAAAAATTCTAAACGCAAATTCTACTCCAGCAGCTTCTTTTCTTGCACTTCCCACCTGTGGAATTCCCTTCCATTTACTTGCTTCCCCGACAGCTACAATCCCCAAGAATTTAAATGTAAAGTCAATAGTCATCTCCTATTTCATTAATCTGCATCCTCTCTCTCATCCTCTTTTCTCCGTCAAGTCCACTCTCATCAGCATTCTCATCCTTCTCTTACGCACTTCCTGACACCCCCTATAACCTGTCAATTTTTCTCATAACTTTCCTTTTTTGTAACCGCCTGCAAAACAGTGGCAGTAAAATGCAATGCTTGGGACAATATGATTATAATATATATATATATTGGGCGTGTATAATGATAAAATATACGCTAAAAATTCTGCCTCCTTCTACCGAGCGCCCGTGGCTCAGAGGTGGAACCGCCGACTGACGCCGATTCGGTCGGGGTTCAATCCTGGGTAAAGAGCAATCGGCTGTCTAACCGTACTGATGAGCTGTGATATAGCGAAACAGATCTGTCTGCGGATGACTATATATATATATATATATATATATATATATATATATATATATAAACTATCTATTTATGTAATTATTTTTGTTGTTTGATGGTGAAATGTGAGCTTCATAAATTACCTGTGTGGATTTACATTTGCCCTCCACCGGGCAGGCATCCAAAGAGTTACAATTACATTTATTTAAAACTAGCAGTATAGCCCAGCGTTGCTCGGGTATAATGAAAGCTTTAAAAATAATCCATGATCCTGGGGCTCAGACTCTTTGGACGTTGGCACGAAAGACTAAAAAGCAATAGTTGTTTCCATTTGAAGCGAAACCGTAGACTGAAAAAAAATGAATGGATGTAAGTCAAATTTTGATTTCCTGGTATCGATATCAAATTTTCTGCACTTTTGTAAGAACTGCAATCTTGAAACTTCTGAATATCGTTTCTTATGTGTTTGTCTATGAGTGTATCAAATTTGATTAAAATCGGACCACTCTTTCTATAACCCGATTTTTTCGATTATCGATTTTCGATATTTATCGGGGGTACATCGACCCAAAACCTAGCTATGAACACCCGCAGACGCTTATAGTACGACTGTGTAAATTTTCAAGAAAATTGGTTCAGCCGTTTCAGAGTCTATAGGCAACGGATACACACACACACACACACACACACACAGATCCATTTATAAATAAGTTTTGATTCCGGACTCAGAGTCAGTATTATATAAATTCACTAGAATTTGCCTATTATGAGAATTTATAATATTGTCTATATTTGAGGTACAAGAGTAACTTATTTTTAGAGTGAACCTATTAAAAATTTTTCGTATAGGATTATTGTTATTATTATTATTATTATTAAAATTATTTTTATTATTACAATTATTACTATTATTAAAATTATTGTTATTAAAATTATTATTATTATTAATAATATTATTATATTAGCTCTGTTATTTTAATTACATTGAGCTCTCACCTGTATCATTTTTTAATATTAATTAGGATCAGGCTTTTGGGATTTACCTTCCTACTTTTCCGTTTGGATTAAAGTTATT
This sequence comes from Ascarosepion bandense, assembly GCA_037127315.1. Classification (NCBI taxonomy): domain Eukaryota; kingdom Metazoa; phylum Mollusca; class Cephalopoda; order Sepiida; family Sepiidae; genus Ascarosepion; species Ascarosepion bandense. The sequence goes on along the minus strand of JBBBDQ010000909.1, from coordinate 3,272,772 downwards.
TAATATATATATATACATATATATATATATATATATATATATATATATATATAAGGAAAACCCAACACGCCCTTTATAAATATCATATTGCTCTGGATAACATCCATTGAGTTCTCTATATAGATATAACACTTAATATTTTATATTAAGTTGATCTTGTTGGATTATCCTCGCCGTTTACGGACTGGACACACACACATATATATATATATATATATATATATATATATATATATATATATTACAGAAATCAATGAATTTTAACGAAACTTGGTTATAAGCAGCAACCGACAATTTGAAATGAATTGTTTGAACATTTTTTTTATCGATACTCGTATTTACGTAGATATTCTGTTTTTAATGAAACGGTATTAAAATAATGTTTAAAAAATATGGGTTTCATAAATTACCTGGGTAGATTTACATTTGCCCTCCACCGGGAAGGCGTCCACAGAGCTACAATTGCAATCATTCAAAATTCCGGACCCAGAGTCAGTATTACGTCAATTCATTAGAATATGTCTATTATGGGAATTTATGATATTGCCTATATTTGCGGTACAGGAGTAGTTGATTTTTTGAGTGAACCTATTAAAAATTTTCCGTCAAGGATTATTGTTATCAAATTTGAGAAAAAAATTACCAATATTGATATTAGTTGGTTTACAATAAGGAGGGTTAAACCAAATTATCTTCCTTTTTCTACAGTTTTTTTTTTATTTTTAGATGATTCGGGATCTATTGTAGTTTTATTATACATTAATTTGTTCTTAAATCCGCTTTTTTGATGGGCCTTGCATTGAAAGTTTTAATGTTAGATGATAATTGGTTAATCCTATTATTTACTATATTGGGTATCTGTTTTATAATATTTTTGGGGTGGTTGGATAAAATATTAATATAAGTGGGAGAACTATTTTCTTTGAGAAAGGGCTGGTGGGATCCATCGTTTAAATTAAGGGTGATATCTAAATAGTTTACAAGTTTAAGATTAGAAGTAACTTCAACCTTAAAACCGAGTTAATTTAGGGCTCTAATTATTTTTTGCGTATTCTATTTGTATAGGGCCCATTGGAACTGGGGATAAGTATTAATCCATCATCCCCATATAGGCCTATTTGTTTTGGGTCTAAGAATCTACTTAAAACATCTAAAATATATATTCCTACCAGATCTGCCGCCTGGGCTGAATCATATGCTCCTATAGAAACATCAAAGCTATCCTTTAAGTTGAAAAGGTACTTCTCAAAAGAGTCCAGAAATTTGCATACAGGAGGTGTTCGTTGAGTTTTTAGGTTAAAGTACTCCGTAGAATAAGATGAAGAATCCGGGAAATGAAGACAGAAGTAGGCCTTTCATCGAAATCTCCTCACGAAATTTTCAATTTTTTCTGTGAGGTGAATGAGAAAAGGGTGAAGATTAGGGTAAGGTGTATTCTTCAAAGAATATTCCGGGATAATTTTTTCCATTTTGAAATAGTGAATTTGAGTAATTGAAAAAAATCCGGGAACAAACCAAGAGAGCTCAACTACCAAAGGGTAGGAGCAAAATATAGTTACCAGACTTATATTGGTATGGCCGCAGGACCTTTAAAACAGAGATCTTACAATTACAGGTATTCATTTTCGAACCCAGGTCAAAAATACCAGACAGCCCTTTCAGGAAGATTCTGGAAAATGAAGCAAGAAGGACTGGACCCTGTAATTAGCTGGAGACTAATAGGTTCATCCTGTATTCCGAGGAATCTTCGTGATAGGTGCTGTCTGTGTCTGCTAGAAAAAATTTTAATATTAAAGTACCCAAAACAACACCTACTCCTGAATTCATTAGTAAGTGCCGTCATAGAGCGAATTTTTGAACATTTAAACTTTAAATTCTGATTTTAGTTTTTAGGAGATTAAATATAAATTTAATTATTTTTGATAAATTAATTTAATTTTTAAATAGTAATTTTAACCCCTCTACCTTCCTCTCCCTGTCTCCTTTGATTATCTACCTTTATAAAATATGGATTCTTTTACTAATTTAACCCCCGATATCTTCTGCTAGTATATATATATATTTTACAACTTAATTTTTATAAATTTTTATAATTTTTTTAAAATTAATTTTTAGAAATGTTTTTTTAATCAAATTCTTTTTTAATTTTTTTAATTTTTGTTCTTCTATTTTTAGTTTATCTATATTTAAATTTGTCTTTAATTAGATTAACTTAATTAAATTTATTTAAATCTTATATCGACTTTTTCCCCTAAATATTTTTTTTCAAATACTTTAACCCATGTATCGCTAGTTTTGTTTGACACGTATCAAACGTCTCTAAAATAAGAAAATTTTCTTTTCTTTTCTTTTTCTTTATTCTTCTCGTCCCTCCCCTCTATTCCCTTCTGTTTTGTTTAACCCAATTCTCAATTTAACACCACTTCCTATTTCATCTTTTAACCCCTTCCCCTTGTAAAGCTAGACGAAGCTAAATTTCCCGATTTTTTCACTTACAACTCTAACTAAAAGTAAAACACAGAAAAATAGACGTTAATTGCTATACGAAACTTTTTTTGTGACGTAAATTTATTAATTCTTAACCGTCATTTTTATTTCTTCATTTTGGTAAATGTGTTAGTTGCTGATGAGATGTGAAATCTCTCTTAGAGATTTCATGCTGAAATGATCATTCAACAGTTTTGAACATTGAAAATTATATATATATATATATATATATATATATATATTGTAACTAAGTTGTTGAACTCGTAGGTTTATTTTCCTTTTGTTCATGCATTTACTTTTATAAAGAGTGCTCGATACAAATGTAGAGCGTTATACTGTAATGGTTGTTACAATGTTTTTAAATTCATAGTATCACTACACAAAAAATTTCTCATGTTTCGAAGCCAGCCCATTATGTTTTTGGCTTATTCCTCAGTTGACGTTTTTAGGAAGAAGCCAAAAACATAATGGGCTGGCTTCAAAACATGAGAAATGTTTTGTGTAGTGATACTATGAATTTAAAAACATTGTAACAACCATTACAATATATATATATATATATATATATATATATATATATCACTCGTATCCGTTGATGCCATTCTACAAGAGCGGCTAGCTAATTATCATTGCTGACGCTTGCTCAAGCAACACTTGTGTTTGGCACTTCTGTGGTTTATACTATAATAATGCTGAGCGAACCTTAGTTACAGTCTCTGGGTGGGAGCGTGTTATCTACATATATAAAAGGGAGTCTGTGTAACTGCTCCCTATGCACGCCTACATTTTTTAAGCTACGCAATTAAAACTTTCTAGGGACACATATCTACAGGGAAGCCAGGCCGACACATATTTTTTGAGTTTAAGTTCAGCAATTTTCCCTTTCACACTTTTTGGCCAATTGTTTACATTTGGTCCGTAAAACATCTAAGATCTAAGATGGTTGCTAGATTACGTCACAGAAATCAAATTACACATGTCAAACGCTCCTAAAAAGAAATGAGCCTTTATATTTAATTTTTATTCCGACGTTTTAAAAATTCATTTGGTCAACAAAAAATATGAATATTTTCCCCCGTAATTTTGAAACAGAAGAAATATTTTTTTTTAAATTTCTGAACTGAGAGCGTAGTAGTTTTTATATTTCTACATTTTTAAATATTCTTCGAAAATCTCTGAACTGAGAGAAGAATAGCTTTTATATTTCTACATTTTTAAATATTATTCGAAATTTTCTGAACTGAGAGCGTAACAGTTTTTATATTTCTAACTTCAGTAAAAGAAAATAAATCATTTTTATTTTTATGTTAAATTCATTTAGTCAACAAAATAGTAAATATTTTATCCCGTAATTTTAGAACAAAAACAAACGCAATGTTGTTTACAATTTCACACAAAAACATCAAATCACCTTGACACAAACCAAAAGAAAATAGATTTTTCAATGGAAAAGCCCTCGGATAAACAAAACATTTTAACAATTTTTAAACAATTTATGTTCCCAAAAGAAAAAAAATCATAAGATCACATGAAAAATTATAAACAAACTTTACCATCAAACCTTGTCTGTCATTTTTACTGAAACCTGCATATATGTATGTATATATATATATATATATATATATATATATATATATGTAAAACTTTACTCCCCCCAAAACGCAGGAAGGTAAATCCCCCCACCAGAAAAAACGATCCTAATTAATATTAATTACATTAATATTAAAAATGATCAAGGCGGAGGGCTCAATATAATTAATATTTAAATTACAGAGCCAATTACAAAATAAAATAAATTTCGATGTTCAAATCAGCTGTATGGGCATTTCTACATGAAATCCCGAAGAGAAATTTCACGCTTCATCTGCAACTTTTTTATTTCCAAATAAAGCAAGATATATTAACGTTTCTATTTTCGTTTTCTTTCATTTCCTTTCTTTTTTCTTAGCTTACTTCCCTGTCAAACACCTCTTCCCACTTCTATGTTTGTTCATTTTTCCAATTCCTTTTCTTATAGTCAGACAAGGCTAAATTTTAACTTACAACTGAGTTTAAAAGTAAGGTTTTCCAAAAATATAAAAATAGACATTGCTTTCTGTCTACTTTCTTATTAATCCAACCCTTTTAATTTTTCTATAAAGTATATTTTTTTAACTTCCGCCGGTAATATATCTTGCTTTATTTTGAAATAAAAAGTTGCCAATGATGCGTGAAATTTCTCTTAGGGATTTTATGTAGAAATGGCCATACAACTGATTTGAACATCGAAATTTCTTTTATATATATATATATATATATATATATATATATTGAAAAAAGTTCAGAATGGTAAATCAGTGATTGCATGCAAGTATATTCCGAGACGTATTAATCTACGTAAGAATGATCACTTCTTTGGTGTTTTGGTTTTCATCTTTTTCTGATGATATTAATTATGATATCCGACATATTGATAACATCTCTGGTTTTTAAGATTTAAGGCTTTCATGATGCAGGCACGATTCTCTTTGGTTTAGAGTCTCTTAATAAAAGCATTTTTTATCGCCAGTGACCATCTTTTTTCCACTGTAGTTTTTCCTTTGTTTTCTTCGGTTGGTTGATTCCTTGTTTTTCTTTTCTTTTTTTTTTTTTAAGTTTCTTACCATGGATGACTTTGATATTTTCCTGTGTTGAATGAGAAAATAAAGTTAAATTTTCATCTCTTAGCGTTGCTTATTACCAAAAACTAATATGAAATCCATTTTCATGAATTCTTTTTTTCCCCTGAAGGTTTGTAGATGGCTGATTAGAATTGACTGTTTTTACAAGAGGCAAAGATCAAAGAAAAAAGTTGCTTTCCAAATTTACCCAAGATGGCGCTATGAACATTAACATAATTTCAATAATATTTTTTTTATTACTAAAACGTTTCAGATTCGGGCTTTTCGATTTGATAATAATTTATATTTTCTTTCATAAAAAAATAAAGAAAATGATAGATTATACTTTCGCTAAATGCGTGAAATAATTTCCCCCAAATTACGAGTTATTAAGTGAGTGTATGTGTATTTTCTATTTGGCGGGTTCTTAAATTCCTTAATTTTTTTTTTTTTTTTTTTTTTTGTCACACCAGTAACAAGAGTGACAAGAAGAAAGCAAAATGTGATCTCAGAGCTGGATATGAACATAGATAGATAGACAACTGAGATAGATAGATAGATAGATAGATAGATAGATAGATAGATAGATAGTAATGAAGAGACTGAGATAGATAGATAGATAGATAGATAGATAGATAGATAGATAGATAGATAGATAGACAGACAACTGAGAGTAAGATAGATAGATAGATAGATAGATACATAGATAGATAGATAGATAGATAGATAGATAGATAGATAGATAGATAGATAGACAACTGAGATAGATAGATAGATAGATAGATAGATAGATAGACAACTGAGAGAGATAGATAGATAGATAGATAGATAGATAGATACATAGATAGATAGATAGACAGACAACTGAGATAGATAGATAGATAGATAGATAGATAGATAGATAGATAGATAGATAGATAGATAGATAGATAGACAACTGAGACAGATAGATAGATAGATAGATAGATAGATAGATAGATAGATAGATAGATAGATAGATACATAGATAGATAGATAGATAGATACATAGATAGATAGATAGACAGACAACTGAGATAGATAGATAGATAGATAGATAGATAGATAGATAGATAGATAGATAGATAGATAGACAACTGAGACAGATAGATAGATAGATAGATACATAGATAGATAGATAGATAGACAACTGAGATAGATAGATAGATAGATAGATAGATAGATAGATAGATAGATAGATAGATAGATAGATAGACAGACAACTGAGATAGATAGATAGATAGATAGATAGATAGATAGATAGATAGATAGATAGATAGATAGACAGACAACTGAGATAGATAGATAGATAGATAGATAGATAGATAGATAGATAGATAGATAAGACAACTGAGACAGATAGATAGATAGATAGATAGATAGATAGATAGATAGATAGATAGACAGACAACTGAGATAGATAGATAGATAGATAGATAGATAGATAGATAGATAGATATGAAACAACTGAGATAGATAGATAGATAGATAGATAGATAGATAGATAGATATGAAACAACTGAGATAGATAGATAGATAGATAGATAGATAGATAGATAGATAGATAGATACATAGATAGATAGATAGATACATAGATAGATAGATAGACAGACAACTGAGATAGATAGATAGATAGATAGATAGATACATAGATAGATAGATAGATAGATAGATAGATAGATAGATAGATAGACAACTGAGATAGATAGATAGATAGATATAGATAGATAGATAGATGGACAACTGAGATAGATAGATAGATAGATAGATAGATAGATAGATAGATAGATAGATAGATAGATAGACAGACAACTGAGATAGATAGATAGATAGATAGATAGATAGATAGATAGATAGATAGATAGATAGATAGATAGATAGAAAGAGAGAGAGAGAGAGACAGATAGATAGATAGATAGATAGATAGATAGATAGATAGATAGATAGATAGATAGATAGATAGATAGATACATAGATAGATAGATAGACAGACAACTGAGATAGATAGATAGATAGATAGATACATAGATAGATAGATAGATAGATAGAAGATAGATAGACAACTGAGACAGATAGATAGATAGATAGATACATAGATAGATAGATAGATAGACAACTGAGATAGATAGATAGATAGATACATAGATAGATACATAGATAGATAGATAGACAGACAACTGAGATAGATAGATAGATAGATAGATAGATAGATAGATAGATAGATAGACAGACAACTGAGATAGATAGATAGATAGATAGATAGATAGATAGATAGATAGATAGATAGATAGATAGACAACTGAGACAGATAGATAGATAGATAGATAGATAGATAGATAGATAGATAGATAGACAGACAACTGAGATAGATAGATAGATAGATAGATAGATAGATAGATAGATAGATATGAAACAACTGAGATAGATAGATAGATAGATAGATAGATAGATAGATATGAAACAACTGAGATAGATAGATAGATAGATAGATAGATAGATAGATAGATAGATTTGAACGACTGAGATAGATAGATGAATTGACTAAGATAGATAGATAGATAGATAGATAGATTTGAATCGACTGAGATAGATAGATAGATAGATAGATTGATAGATATGATTCGACTGAAATAGAGTGATATATATATATGAATCGACTGAGATAGATAGAGTGATATATATATATGAATCGACTGAGATAGATAGAGTGATATATAGATATGAATCGACTGAAATAGATAGAGAGATAGATGTTAATCAACTAAAATAGATAGAGAGATAGATATGAATATGACTGACATAGAGAGAGAGATAGTTTTGAATTGACTAAAATATATAGATAGACTGAGATAGATTGATAGATAGATTTATAGGTAGATAGATAGATAGATAGATAGATAGATAGATAGATACATACATACATACATACATACATAGATATGAATTGACAGCCATAGATAGATAGATAGATAGATAGACATGAACCGAGATATGAATTGACTGAGATAGATAGATAGATAGATAGATAGATAGATAGATAGATAGATAGATAGATCGATAGAGAGATAGATATGAATCGACTGAAATAGATAGATAGATAGATAGATAGATAGATAGATAGATAGATAGATAGGAATTGACTAAGATAGATAGATAGATAGATAGATTTGAATTAACTGAGATAAATAGATAAATATTAATTGACTGTGATAGACAGATGGAGAGATAGATATGAATAAACAGAAATAGATATATAGATAGATAGATAAATAGATAGATCGATATGTATAAAGAGAAATAGATATATAGACAGATATGAATAGATACAAATAGATAGATAGATAGATAGATAGATAGATAGATAGATATGAATTGGATGAAATAGATAGATAGATAGATAGATAGATAGATAGATAGATAGATAGATATGAATCGGATGAAATAGATAGATAGATATGAATCAGATGAAATAGATAGATAGATAGATAGATAGATAGATAGATAGATAGATAGATAGCTTTCCATCAACTGAGATAGATTGATAGATAAGAATCAGATGAAATAGATAGATAGATAGATAGATAGCTATGAATCAACTGAGATAGATAGATGGATAGAGAGATAGATATGAATCGACTGAAATAGATAGATAGATAGATAGATAGATAGATAGATAGATAGATTCGAATTGACTCAGATAGTTAGATAGATTTCAAACCACTAAGATAGATAGATAGATAGATAGATAGATAGATAGATAGGAATCCACTGAAACAAATAGATAGATATGAATCTACTGAAATAGATAGATAGATAGATAAATAGATAGCTAGCTAGCTAGATAGATAGATATGAAACAACTGAGATAGATAGATAGATAGATAGATAGATAGATATGAATCAGATGAAAAAGATAGCTAGATAGATAGATAGATAGATAGATAGATAGATAGATATGAATCAGATGAAAAAGATAGATAGATAGATAGATAGATATGAATCAGATGAAAAAGATAGATAGATAGATAGATAGATATGAATCAGATGAAAAAGATAGATAGATAGATAGATAGATAGATAGATAGATAGAAATGAATCAGATAGATAGATAGATAGATAGATAGATAGATAGAAATGAATCAGATAGATAGATAGATAGATAGATAGATAGATAGATAGATAGATAGATAGATGAATCAGATAGATAGATAGATAGATATGAATCAGATGAAATAGATAGATAGATAAATGGATAGATATGAATCGGATGAAATAGATAGATAGATAGATAGATAGATAGATAGATATGAATCGGATGAAATAGATAGATAGATAGATAGATAGATAGATAGATAGATAGATAGATAGATATGAATTGGATGAAATAGATAGATAGATAGATAGATAGATAGATAGATAGATAGATAGATAGATAGATAGATAGATGATATGAATCGGATGAAATAGATAGATAGATAGATAGATATGAATCTGATGAAATAGATAGATAGATAGATATGAATCTGATGAAATAGATAGATAGATAGATATGAATCTGATGAAATAGATAGATAGATAGATATGAATCTGATGAAATAGATAGATAGATAGATATGAATCAGATGAAATAGATAGATAGATAGATAGATAGATATGAATCAGATGAAATAGATAGATAGATAGATAGATAGATAGATAGATAGATAGATAGATATGAATCGGATGAGATAGATAGATAGATAGATAGATAGATAGATATGAATCGGATGAAATAGATGATTAGATAGATAGCTATGAATCAACTGAAATACATAGATAGATATGAATCGACTGAAATAGTTAGATAGATAGATAGATAATTCTGAAACAACTGCGATATATAGATAGATATATATATTGAGAGATAGATATGCAACAACTGAGACAGATAGATAGATAGATATGAATCGACTGGAATAGATATATATATATGAATGGACTGAAATAGATAGATAGATAGATAGATAGATAGATAGATAGATAGATAGATATGAATCGACTAAGATAGATAGATAGATAGATAGATTTGAATTAACTGAGATAAATAGATAAATATTAATTGACTGTGATAGACAGATGGAGAGATAGATATGAATAAACAGAAATAGATATGTAGATAGATAGATAAATAGATAGATCGATATGTATAAAGAGAAATAGATATATAGACAGATATGAATAGATAGAAATAGATAGATAGATAGATAGATAGATAGATAGATAGATAGATATGAATTGGATGAAATAGATAGATAGATAGATAGATAGATAGATAGATAGATAGATAGATAGATATGAATTGGATGAAATAGATAGATAGATAGATAGATAGATAGATAGATATGAATCGGATGAAATAGATAGATAGATAGATATGAATCGGATGAAATAGATAGATAGATAGATATGAATCGGATGAAATAGATAGATAGATAGATAGATAGATAGATAGGAGATAGCTTTCCATCAACTGAGATAGATTGATAGATAAGAATCAGATGAAATAGATAGATAGATAGCTATGAATCAACTGAGATAGATAGATGGATAGAGAGATAGATATGAATCGACTGAAATAGATAGATAGATAGATAGATAGATAGATAGATAGATAGATTCGAATTGACTCAGATAGTTAGATAGATTTCAAACCACTAAGATAGATAGATAGATAGATAGATAGGAATCCACTGAAACAAATAGATAGATATGAATCTACTGAAATAGATAGATAGATAGATAAATAGATAGCTAGCTAGCTAGATAGATAGATATGAAACAACTGAGATAGATAGATAGATAGATAGATAGATAGATAGATAGATAGATATGAATCAGATGAAAAAGATAGCTAGATAGATAGATAGATACATAGATAGATAGATAGATATGAATCAGATGAAAAAGATAGATAGATAGATAGATAGATATGAATCAGATGAAAAAGATAGATAGATAGATAGATAGATAGATATGAATCAGATGAAAAAGATAGATAGATAGATAGATAGATAGATAGATAGAAATGAATCAGATAGATAGATAGATAGATAGATAGATAGATAGATATGAATCAGATGAAATAGATAGATAGATAAATGGATAGATATGAATCGGATGAAATAGATAGATAGATAGATAGATAGATAGATAGATATGAATCGGATGAAATAGATAGATAGATAGATAGATAGATAGATAGATAGATAGATAATTGGTTGGATGAAATAGATAGATAGATAGATAGATAGATAGATAGATAGATAGTGAATCGGATGAAATAGATAGATAGATAGATATGAATCGGATGAAATAGATAGATAGATAGATAGATATGAATCGGATGAAATAGATAGATAGATAGATAGATATGAATCAGATGAAATAGATAGATAGATAGATAGATAGATATGAATTAGATGAAATAGATAGATAGATAGATAGATAGATAGATAGATAGATAGATAGATATGAATCGGATGAGATAGATAGATAGATAGATAGATAGATATGAATCGGATGAGATAGATAGATAGATAGATAGATAGATATGAATCGGATGAAATAGATGATTAGATAGATAGCTATGAATCAACTGAAATACATAGATAGATATGAATCGACTGAAATAGTTAGATAGATAGATAGATAGATAATTCTGAAACAACTGCGATATATAGATAGATATATATATTGAGAGATAGATATGCAACAACTGAGACAGATAGATAGATAGATATGAATCGACTGGAATAGATATATATATATGAATGGACTGAAATAGATAGATAGATAGATAGATAGATAGATAGATAGATATGAATCCACTGAGATAGATAGATAGATGGATATGAATCGACTGAAATAGATAGATAGATAAATTTGAATCGACTGAGATAGATAGATATGAATTGACTAAGATAGATAGATAGATAGATAGATTTGAATGGACTGAGATAGATAGATAGATTGATACATAGATAGATAGATAGATAGATAGATAGATTGATTGATTTCAATCAACTGAGATCGATTGATAGATATGAATCAACTGAAAGAGATAGATAGATAGATTTGAATCGACTGAGATAGATAGATATGAATTGACTAAGATAGATAGATAGACAGATAGATAGATAGATAGATAGATAGATAGATAGATTTGAATCGACTGAGATAGATAGATAGATAGATAGATTGATAGATATGATTCGACTGAAATAGAGTGATATATATATTGAATCGACTGAGATAGATAGAGTGATATATAGATATGAATCGACTGAAATAGATAGAGAGATAGATGTTAATCAACTAAAATAGATAGAGAGATAGATATGAATATGACTGACATAGAGAGAGAGATAGTTTTGAATTGACTAAAATATATAGATAGACTGAGATAGATTGATAGATATGAATTAGCTGAAATAGATTGATAGATAGATAGATAGATAGATAGATAGATAGATAGATATGAATTGACTGCCATAGATAGATAGATAGATAGATAGATAGATAGGTAGATATGAACCGACTAAAACACATAGATAGATAGATAGATTTGAATAGTTTGAGATAGATATGAATCGACTAAGATAGATAGATAGATAGATAGATTTGAATTAACTGAGATAAATAGATAAATATTAATTGACTGTGATAGACAGATGGAGAGATAGATATGAATAAACAGAAATAGATATATAGATAGATAGATAAATAGATAGATCGATATGTATAAAGAGAAATAGATATATAGACAGATATGAATAGATACAAATAGATAGATAGATAGATAGATAGATAGATAGATAGATATGAATTGGATGAAATAGATAGATAGATAGATAGATAGATAGATAGATAGATAGATAGATAGATAGATATGATATGAATCGGATGAAATAGATAGATAGATATGAATCAGATGAAATAGATAGATAGATAGATAGATAGATAGATAGATAGATAGATAGATAGCTTTCCATCAACTGAGATAGATTGATAGATAAGAATCAGATGAAATAGATAGATAGATAGATAGATAGCTATGAATCAACTGAGATAGATAGATGGATAGAGAGATAGATATGAATCGACTGAAATAGATAGATAGATAGATAGATAGATAGATAGATAGATAGATTCGAATTGACTCAGATAGTTAGATAGATTTCAAACCACTAAGATAGATAGATAGATAGATAGATAGATAGATAGATAGGAATCCACTGAAACAAATAGATAGATATGAATCTACTGAAATAGATAGATAGATAGATAAATAGATAGCTAGCTAGCTAGATAGATAGATATGAAACAACTGAGATAGATAGATAGATAGATAGATAGATAGATATGAATCAGATGAAAAAGATAGCTAGATAGATAGATAGATAGATAGATAGATAGATAGATAGATATGAATCAGATGAAAAAGATAGATAGATAGATAGATAGATATGAATCAGATGAAAAAGATAGATAGATAGATAGATAGATATGAATCAGATGAAAAAGATAGATAGATAGATAGATAGATAGATAGATAGAAATGAATCAGATAGATAGATAGATAGATAGATAGATAGATAGAAATGAATCAGATAGATAGATAGATAGATAGATAGATAGATAGATAGATAGATAGATATGAATCAGATAGATAGATAGATAGATAGATAGATATGAATCAGATGAAATAGATAGATAGATAAATGGATAGATATGAATCGGATGAAATAGATAGATAGATAGATAGATAGATAGATAGATAGATATGAATCGGATGAAATAGATAGATAGATAGATAGATAGATAGATAGATAGATAGATAGATAGATATGAATTATGAAATAGATAGATAGATAGATAGATAGATAGATAGATAGATAGATAGATAGATAGATAGATATGAATCGGATGAAATAGATAGATAGATAGATAGATATGAATCTGATGAAATAGATAGATAGATAGATATGAATCTGATGAAATAGATAGATAGATAGATATGAATCTGATGAAATAGATAGATAGATAGATATGAATCTGATGAAATAGATAGATAGATAGATATGAATCAGATGAAATAGATAGATAGATAGATAGATAGATATGAATCAGATGAAATAGATAGATAGATAGATAGATAGATAGATAGATAGATAGATAGATAGATAGAATCGGATGAGATAGATAGATAGATAGATAGATAGATAGATATGAATCGGATGAAATAGATGATTAGATAGATAGCTATGAATCAACTGAAATACATAGATAGATATGAATCGACTGAAATAGTTAGATAGATAGATAGATAATTCTGAAACAACTGCGATATATAGATAGATATATATATTGAGAGATAGATATGCAACAACTGAGACAGATAGATAGATAGATATGAATCGACTGGAATAGATATATATATATGAATGGACTGAAATAGATAGATAGATAGATAGATAGATAGATAGATAGATAGATAGATAGATATGAATCGACTAAGATAGATAGATAGATAGATAGATTTGAATTAACTGAGATAAATAGATAAATATTAATTGACTGTGATAGACAGATGGAGAGATAGATATGAATAAACAGAAATAGATATGTAGATAGATAGATAAATAGATAGATCGATATGTATAAAGAGAAATAGATATATAGACAGATATGAATAGATAGAAATAGATAGATAGATAGATAGATAGATAGATAGATAGATAGATAGATAGATATGAATTGGATGAAATAGATAGATAGATAGATAGATAGATAGATAGATAGATATGAATTGGATGAAATAGATAGATAGATAGATAGATAGATAGATAGATATGAATCGGATGAAATAGATAGATAGATAGATATGAATCGGATGAAATAGATAGATAGATAGATATGAATCGGATGAAATAGATAGATAGATAGATAGATAGATAGATAGATAGATAGATAGCTTTCCATCAACTGAGATAGATTGATAGATAAGAATCAGATGAAATAGATAGATAGATAGCTATGAATCAACTGAGATAGATAGATGGATAGAAAGATAGATATGAATCGACTGAAATAGATAGATAGATAGATAGATAGATAGATAGATAGATAGATTCGAATTGACTCAGATAGTTAGATAGATTTCAAACCACTAAGATAGATAGATAGATAGATAGATAGGAATCCACTGAAACAAATAGATAGATATGAATCTACTGAAATAGATAGATAGATAGATAAATAGATAGCTAGCTAGCTAGATAGATAGATATGAAACAACTGAGATAGATAGATAGATAGATAGATAGATAGATAGATAGATAGATATGAATCAGATGAAAAAGATAGCTAGATAGATAGATAGATAGATAGATAGATAGATATGAATCAGATGAAAAAGATAGATAGATAGATAGATAGATATGAATCAGATGAAAAAGATAGATAGATAGATAGATAGATAGATATGAATCAGATGAAAAAGATAGATAGATAGATAGATAGATAGATAGATAGATAGATAGAAATGAATCAGATAGATAGATAGATAGATAGATAGATAGATAGATATGAATCAGATGAAATAGATAGATAGATAAATGGATAGATATGAATCGGATGAAATAGATAGATAGATAGATAGATAGATAGATAGATATGAATCGGATGGAAATAGATAGATAGATAGATAGATAGATAGATAGATAGATAGATAGATATGAATTGGATGAAATAGATAGATAGATAGATAGATAGATAGATAGATAGATATGAATCGGATGAAATAGATAGATAGATAGATATGAATCGGATGAAATAGATAGATAGATAGATAGATATGAATCGGATGAAATAGATAGATAGATAGATAGATATGAATCAGATGAAATAGATAGATAGATAGATAGATAGATATGAATTAGATGAAATAGATAGATAGATAGATAGATAGATAGATAGATAGATAGATAGATAGATATGAATCGGATGAGATAGATAGATAGATAGATAGATAGATAGATATGAATCGGATGAAATAGATGGTTAGATAGATAGCTATGAATCAACTGAAATACATAGATAGATATGAATCGACTGAAATAGTTAGATAGATAGATAGATAGATAATTCTGAAACAACTGCGATATATAGATAGATATATATATTGAGAGATAGATATGCAACAACTGAGACAGATAGATAGATAGATATGAATCGACTGGAATAGATATATATATATGAATGGACTGAAATAGATAGATAGATAGATAGATAGATAGATAGATAGATAGATATGAATCCACTGAGATAGATAGATAGATGGATATGAATCGACTGAAATAGATAGATAGATAAATTTGAATCGACTGAGATAGATAGATATGAATTGACTAAGATAGATAGATAGATAGATAGATTTGAATGGACTGAGATAGATAGATAGATTGATACATAGATAGATAGATAGATAGATAGATTGATTGATTTCAATCAACTGAGATCGATTGATAGATATGAATCAACTGAAAGAGATAGATAGATAGATTTGAATCGACTGAGATAGATAGATATGAATTGACTAAGATAGATAGATAGACAGATAGATAGATAGATAGATAGATAGATAGATAGATAGATTTGAATCGACTGAGATAGATAGATAGATAGATAGACAGATTGATTGATTTCAATCATCTGAGATCGATTGATAGTTATGAATCAACTGAAAGAGATAGATAGATAGATAGATAGATTTGAATCGACTGAGATAGATAGATATGAATTGACTAAGATAGATAGATAGATAGATAGATAGATTTGAATCGACTGAGATAGATAGATAGATAGATAGATAGATAGATAGATAGATAGATAGATTTCAATCAACTGAGATCGATTGATAGATATGAATCAACTGAAAGAGATAGATAGATAGATAGATAGATAGATAGATAGATAGATAGATATGATTCGACTGAAATAGATAGAGTGATATATATATATGAATCGACTGAAATAGATAGAGTGATATATAGATATGAATCGACTGAAATAGATAGAGAGATAGATGTTAATCAACTAAAATAGATAGAGAGATAGATATGAATATGACTGACATAGAAAGAGAGAGATAGTTTTGAATCCTCTAAAATATATAGATAGACTGATATAGATTGATAGATATGAATTAGCTGAAATAGATAGATAGATTGATAGATAGATAGATAGATAGATAGATAGATATGAATTGACTGCCATAGATAGATAGATAGATTGATAGATAGATAGATAGATAGATAGATAGACAAGAACTGACTAAAACACATAGATAGATAGATAGATTTGAATAGTTTGAGATAGATATGAATCGACTAAGATAGATAGATAGATAGATAGATAGATAGATTTGAATTAACTGAGATAAATAGATAGATAAATATTAATTGACTGTGATAGACAGATGGAGAGATAGATATGAATAAACAGAAATAGATATATAGATAGATAGATAAATAGATAGATCGATATGTATAAAGAGAAATAAATATATAGACAGATATGAATAGATAGAAATAGATAGATAGATAGATAGATAGATAGATATGAATTGACTGAGATAGATAGATAGATAGATAGATAGATAGATAGATAGATAGATAGATAGATGAATCAACTGAGATAGATAGATGGATAGAGAGATAGATATGAATCGACTGAAATAGATAGATAGATAGATAGATAGATAGATAGATAGGAATTGACGAAGATAGATAGCTAGATAGATAGATAGATTCGAATTGACTCAGATAGTGAGATAGATTTCAAACCACTAAGATAGATAAATAGATAGATAGGAATCCACTGAAACAAATAGATAGATATGAATCGACTGAAATAGATAGATAGATAGATAGATAGATAGATAGATATGAAACAACTGAGATAGATAGATAGATAGATAGATAGATAGATATGAAACAACTGAGATAGATAGATAGATAGATAGATATGAAACAACTGAGATAGATAGATAGATAGATAGATAGATAGATAGATAGATAGATAGAAACAACTGCGTTAGATAGATAGATAATTAGATAGATAGATAGATAGATAGATAGATAGATATGAAACAACTGAGATAGATAGATAGATAGATAGATAGATAGATAGTTATGAATCGACAGAATTTGATATACAGATGTGAATCGACTGAAATAGATAGATAGATAGATAGATAGATAGATAGATAGATAGATAGATATGAATGGACTGAAATACATAGATAGATAGATAGATAGATAGATAGATAGATGGATAGATAGATAGATAGATAGATATGAATCCACTGAAATAGATAGATAGATAGATAGATAGATAGATAGATAGATAGAATAGACAGAAATAGATAGATAGATAGATAGATAGATAGATAGATAGATAGATATGAATCAACTGAAATAGATATATAGATAGATAGATATATGGATAGATAGATATGAATAGACAGACATAGATAGATAGATAGATAGTTAGATAGATCGATAGATAGATATGAATAGACAGAAATAGATAGATAGATAGATAGATAGATAGATAGATAGATAGATAGATATGAATCGACTGAAATAGATAGATAGATAGAATGATAGACAGATAGATATGAATTGACTGAAATAGGTAGATAGATAGATAGATAGATAGATATGAATCGACTGAAATAAATAGATAGATAGATAGATAGATAGATAGATAGATAGATAGATATGCATCAACTGAAATAGATTGATAGATAGATATGAATCGACTGAATTAGACAGATAGATAGATAGATAGATAGATAGATAGATAGATAGATAGATAGATATGAATCGACTGAAATAGATACATAGATAGATCGATAGATAGATTTGAATTGACTGAAATAGATAGATACTTAGATCGATATATAGATAGATATATAGATTGATATATAGATAGATAGATAGATAGATAGATAGATAGATAGATAGATAGATAGATAGATATGAATCGACTGAAATAGATGATAGATATAGATAGATATATAGAATTAGATGAAATGATGATAGATAGATAGATAGATAGATAGATAGATAGATAGATAGATAGATAGATAGATAACAACAGATTGAGGTAGATAGGCTGAGATGGGAACTGCCTGGCTTCATCATTCACATTTATCTAATTATGCATTTATTGATTCATCCATGTCCGTACTAATTTTCGCTCTTTGTTTTTGCACGAACTTTTGAGAATCGCCATACGATTGGCTTAGAAAAGTGAAAAAAAACGAACAGACAAAAAACTCGTCTCCTACGACTTTACAATGTTTTTGCCTCGTCAAGAAGGAATTTCACTCAAGCTATTTACCTTTCTGCATTAAAAATGACTGAGTGATTGAGCAAGCAATAATTCCACCCAAATTTACATTTCTCATCCTTATTCGTTTGCAGTGTAAATGAGAAACTGACGTCTAATTCATAGGGACCCACTTTTCCGCTCTCTCTCTCTCTCTCTCTCTCTCTCACGCTCTCTCTTGCTCTCTCTCTCTCTCTCTCTCTCTCTCTCTCTCTCTCTATCTCGTTTTCTTTTTCTTTCTTCTTATCTATTTTCCTAGATTCCTCTCCCTCCCTCTCTTTCATTTTGTTTCTTTTCATCTCGCTTCTTCTTTCTAATTTTCTTTCTCTCCCGCTCTTCATTTTCTCTCTTTTTATAACTTTTTCTATGTCGCTCTCTTTCTCTCTCTTCCTCCCTCTCTTTCTGTTTCTTTCTTTTCATCTCTCTCTCTCTCTCTCTTTTCTATCGTCCTTTCACTCTATCCTCTCCCTCTCTTTCTCTTTCAATCTTTTTCCATCTTGTTACGTTTTTTGAAATTATTATATTTTGACTAGAACTTTCTTTCTTCATTCTCTCTCTCTCTCTCTCTCTCTCTATATATATATATATATATATATGTCAACACAAAATAAAATCGTCGGTGATGGTGGATTTTATAATATTTCAGTTTAAACTACCTCTCTGAAGATGGCTCATGTGAGCCGAAAGCTTAGAAGAAAACCAATAAATAATTATCCAAATTTTGGAGAATTTTTGTCTTTATTTTCAACTGAAATTAAAGCAAAAATACGACGTTTAGAACGGCTCATGATTAAACATAATAGACATTCATTCTCTCTTATATTTAATAGCATATGTTTAGAAAAAAAATAATATATATATATATATATATTGTCATCCACAGACAGATCTGTTTCGCTGTTTCACAGCTCATTAATACGGTTAGACATCCGATTTTTACCCAGGATTGAAAACCGACCGAATTGGAGTCAGTTGGCGATTCTACCTCTGAGCTATGGGCGCTCGGTAGAAGGAGGCAGACTTTTTGCGTGTGATATATCATGTATACATCCGCCAGTAGCTAAGAGTGTTCTTATTCATTGCTGAATGATTGATTTGTATATGCCAGAAGAGTTCCTGTTTTTTTGTAAGTCAACCATTCTTCCAGAGTGCTCAATCAGGGTGTGAGAGCGTATATACATTTACCCTTCCTTTCAATATCAAAGACGTCATCAGTCGTTACCTTGGTTACTTTTCTCCGTTTACCTCCTCCTGTCTACTCCTTTGCCCTTTCTTTCCTTTCCGTTTGCCCTACCACTTTTGCCCCTTTGACACAGTCTAATTTTAAACTTTTAATTCTTACAGACGTCGTGAAAAGTTTTGTAATATCAAGCCATGAATCTCTATGTCTGCTTTTACCCTTTCTTACATCGTTCTGATAAATTCAAAAAATTGTTAATCCCGCCCCATTTTAACTTCTTGTGTGTGGATATGTTTTGGGGCTTCTTCTGGTATAGAATTCTTGTAACACATTTGAATTAATAAAGTGTTTGTTTTTCACCGTTGCTGATGAAGCAAGAATTTTCTCGCTGAAATGGCCATCCAACGAAATTTAAATTTCGAAATTTTTGTAATATTTTATATATATATATCCGAGTGAATACAGAACGAAGAATTCTTACAACGTCCAAAACATTAATTTAAAACAGTGCTCGATATATAATATATAGAGCTGTGATAACCATAATAAGATGAATCATATATTAACTAGATATGAGAATAGAAATTTTAAATTAAAATAAGGTGTAAAAACATAATCATTAGTGACTAATAAAGTAGGGTTAATAACGATAATTGGTATTGATTAATATTAATTATAAAGTAAGGTTAATAACCATAATTAGTAATGTTAATAACCATAATTAGAGTAAGGTCAATAACCATAACCATAATTAGAGTAAGGTTAATAACCATAACCATAACCATAATAAGATGAATCATATATTGACTAGATATGAGAATAGAAATTTAAAATTAAAATAAGGTGTAAAAACATAATCAGTATTGACTAATGAAGTAGGGTTAATAACGATAATTGGTATTGATTAATATTAATTATAAAGTAAGGTTAATAACCATAATTAGTAATGTTAATAACCATAATTAGAGTAAGGTCAATAACCATAACCATAATTAGAGTAAGGTTAATAACCATAACCATAATAAGATGAATCATATATTGACTAGATATGAGAATAGAAATTTAAAATTAAAAATTTAATAGAGAAAACGGTTTCCAACGGTCACAGACTTATTCCCCTATCTCGCTAACCCCCACCAACACCTCTAACTAAACACTCCCCCCCAAAAATTCCAACTGTCAACGACATATCGCCCTATCACTTAACCCCAGCCAACTCTAACAAAACTAAATAAATATACAGAAATAGGATTTCCAGTACTTTACACATCGCCTGATGAGGCATTGAGGCTTCAATGCTGAAAAGAATGTACCTTCGAAGCGATTATATATAGAAATTATGTAAATGTTCTAAAATATAATTTATAATATATATATATATATATATATATATATATATATATATATGAATTATTTGGAACATTATTTTTATCGATACTCGTATTTAAGTAGATATTCTGTTTTTAATTAAACAGTATTTTATATTTATATCTACAGGCCTGATTATTTTACGATAAATTTTATTGCGAAAATGTGTGCTATCCAGCAGGATTCGAACCTGCGACCCCTATTTACATAGGAAGCTACCATTTGATCTGGTACTGTCTTAACCACTCGACCATGAATATAAGCATGATAAAAACCTCGTCTGATCAAGAGGCTGCTCAATATGAATTTCCTTTTCCTTTCCATTCTTTCCAACACTTCATCATTACTCACATGCTCGGTCCATGATATATTTTTTTAATCATCTCACCCCAAGCAAGGCATTCCACTGCCACTATTGCGCATGGGGCTACATAGGGGAAGGTAAAGAGAAGGAGTGGTTAGACATAGGGAATGTCAGGAGGAAGGTGACAGATGAGTAAGGATACCGAGGATGAGGGTTGGGCAGATGGGAAGAGTGTTTGATAGAATGGGAGCAGGTTAGTGTGTTAGGAGGTGTTTATTGACCTTACATTTAAACTCCTGGAGATTGTAGCCGTCGGGGAAGCAATCGTGTGGAAGAGAATTCCACAGTCGGGAAGTGCGAGGAAAGAAACTGTTGGAGTAGAAGTTGCGGTTGCATTTTATCGGTTTCAGGGTGGGATCTAGTTGCTAATCTAGTATCTCGTTCAAATTCGTATTTAGGGGGCACCAGTGATCTAAGTAATATCCGCAGCATCCTTATGTAGAACCACATTTCACTTGCTTCTAGTTTTTCCTTTATCTTCGAAGATATTGTCCAGCATTCACTGCCATATTGAACAACTGACATCACATAGCCACCCAGTAGTCTCTTCTTTGTTTCTAGTGAAAGTTTCTGTCTCTTAATACTTTACTCGGCTTCTGGAACGCGTTCTTTGCCATACCAATTTGCATTCGGATCTCTGTGTCACACTTTCCGTATATGGTTAATAAATGCCCAAATTATTTTTGTTTGCTTTGACTGGACACAGTAAATGAGAAATTCGCCAAATAAATTATATTTGCAGTAGAGTACTGATATTTTTTCTAGTGTGCGTTCTACGAAATCTGTTTTGACGTCTACCCTAAAGAATGTTCTACCCCACTCACCATATCAAAATGTTATTTATCATTTTAAATGTAGTAGTAGTAGTGCGGACTACATAGGTAGAACAACCCAACGTTTAGATACGAGAATACAGCAGTATATACCTAGAAAAATCAGGAATGGGTCATTCCAAGCAAAGAACGTTCTTAACAATATATATGGTTCCTCCATCGAGGAGCATTTTATTTTTTTTTTATTTTTTTTTTTTTTTAATCATTTTACTCCGAGCAAGGCAGAAACGCCACTGATGTGCAGGGGTTACATAAATGTAGAAAGATTAATTAGAAAAGAGTGAGGAGTACAAGCTAGTTAGAAAGGAACAGTAGAAAGCTGAGAAAGCAGGTGCAATGACAGATACATAGGTGGAGAGAAAGGGAAGGTTATACAGGGGTGGGGAGAGAGAGCTAGAGTCCAGTGGTTAGTAGATGAGTATTGACTTTGCATTTAAATTTCTGGAGGTTGTAGCCGTCAGGAAAGCAAGAATACGGGAGTGTGTTCCACAGGCGGGAAGTGCGAGAGAGGAAGCTGCAGGAGTAGAATTGTCGTCTGCATTTAAAAACCCAAATTGTGCCGCTATCTTTAGCATTGACTCGTTTACCATCTTTGGTCATGCTTGTTCTATATTGCAGATAAAGGTGTAGAAAACAATTTACGTTCGGCCCAGACAGCCTTTCCTCTGTAAACAGAGGGAGTGTCTGTTAGGACTAAACGTGATTTCAGTTTAAATTGTTTTCTGCCCGCATTAATATTACATATCGTATTTATTTTATTGCAATATATAATCACTTGATCCAGCTCTGTTGAGTGAGGGCAAAACTGGTTGGCTGTGTTTGTTTTATTTTTTGTTTTTGTTTTTTCTTTTTTAGTCATGTAAAGTAAAAACGTCTAATCTTTTTTATTGCTATATACTAGACAATCAAAACCGTTTTCGATGTATGTGGTTACGGCAAATAAGTTCCTTAGAACAGCACAGCCTGACTATTCAGACATATAGATTGGTTTAAATGGTGAACCCGTGTACACAACCAATCACACTTTTTTGAAGAGACAAATACAGAGTGCCATAATGGTATTTTGTGGGGTAGGTCTTGCTTGTGATTGGTTGGTTTTCTTTTACTTTTATTTATTTTTATTCTTATTGTGCATGTGATTAATTTCTTTTTAATACATTTTTATTGCTTTTTTAATGTACGCATGAGAGTATATCCGCTTATTTGTTTTATACTGAATAGTTGTCCGTTAAGTAGTTTTATGTTAATTGCTTTGTTCGTGTCTTATTTTTATTGACCCCTTTTTTTATTGACCCCTTTTTTTGGCTTAACCCTTTCTCCTATTGTTTCGCCGCTTAAGAGTCCCTTTTTTAGGTCATAGTTGTGTGTTTGTATATTAATATTTATATTTTTATCTTTATGTTTTATTTTTGCTGTTCTTCTTCTTCTTCTATGTGCCCTGTCCCTTCAGGACGTAGGCGATCATGGATCTCCACGTCTCCCGATCCCTGGTGGCTCTTAGCACGCTTTCTCCTGCTACACCATGCAACCCTCGTTCTGTTATCCACTAGCTCAAGCCCACAAATCTAGAATATAAATGTATAGAAACTAGCCTGATCACAAAATGAGGGATCAGTTTATGTATTGATTATAATATAAATTTGATCCCCCACTTTATAACCACATTATAATTTCTAATAAACAGTTGGCATATATATTCTTCTTTCATGTGCCCTGTCCCTTCAGGACGTAGGCGATCATGGATCTCCACGTCTCCCTATCCCTTGTGGCTCTTAGTATGTTTGCTCCTGTTGCTCCTGGCAACCCCCGTTCCGTCATCCACCTGATCAGACCCTGCAAATATGTTATCCGCTGCCTTCCTCTGTCTCTCCTTCCTTCTATCTGTCCAGTCAGTATCAGGTTCTCCAGGCTCTCCTTCCTCATTGCATGTCCCAGGAACTTCAGTTGTCTCTTCCTGATGCTCAGCATCAATTTCCTTTTTGTTGACATTCTTTCTAACACCTCGTCGTTGCTTGTATGCTCAGTCCACGATATCCGTAGCATCCTTCTGTAGAACCACATTTCGGCCGCTTCCAGTTTTCTCCTCATTTTCGATGATATTGTCCAGCATTCACAGCCGTATTGAAGAACTGACATCCCGTAGCAGTCTAGAACTCTTTTCTTCGTTTCTATTGAGATTTTCCTGTGTGTTAGTATTTTGCACATCTTCTGGAACGCGTCCTTTGCCATGCCAATTCGCCTTCGGATCTCCGTGTTTTTGCTGTTACTTGTTGTTATTTGTGTGACAAAGTAGATATTTATTCACATGACTACAATTTCTCATTATTTTGTTTCTTTTAATATTTTACTTGGGTTTTTAAAGTTGATTATTGCTAATCTCTCCTCTGGGCATAAATTATAGTTTTTGCTACTGCTGTTGTGTGGTGGTGCTCTTTTTTTTTTTTTACTATTTTCTATTTAATTTGGGTGGTAATGTTATTTTCTTTCTGGTTCCATATATATTTTCATCGTGTTATATTGATTTGGTATTTTCTTGCGTTGAGTGATGTTTTTTGATTATTTTAATATTTCTTGGAAGGATGTTTCTGTTGCTCCTATGTAAATATATTTGTTTGTGTTGGTGGTATTTGTTATGGTAACTTTGTATATTATGTTGCTGGTTAGACAATTATTATTTAGTGGACAGTTGTCTTTTTATGGCAGTTGCATCTGTTAGTATTGTGTTGTTGGTTTGTGTTCTTGCTATCTGTTTCATTAAGTATATTCTTGTTGTATTCAGTTATTATTTTCTCTATGCTTTCCATGAAGCTTTAGCTGATTTTAACTGTAATGATGATTTTGTTTATGCTTGGGAAAGTGATTTTTATTATGCTGAAAAAAATTCTTTTGTTTATATATTGTTATTGTAGGGTGGGTTATACAGAAATTTATGTCTCATATTCTCATATATATATATATATATATATATATATATATATATATATATAATAGAACCTAATGAGCCAGACGAACCTACCTAGGTTTCTCTTAAACGGATCATCAGGGAAAGCTGGCTAAAGAGGTAAAGAAAAACGACATATAAAAAGGTAACTAAGACAACCCCACGTGACCAGAAAAATCAAATAAACTACATAACACAAGGAAAGGTGGTTACAATTTTATTACTTTCAATTTTTAATTTTTAATTTTCAGTGGGAGGGGTAAAATACAAAGACAAAGGATACTATAGTACGATAGATGGTTATAATCTAATAGCCAGGGCTATGCCTACATTTATTCAGGATTTCAGTCTTAGAATTCAGTCAGTTTATCGGTTGCTTATACAAAGCTTTGGGCTTAGTGGTGATTTCTGTCCGAACACTTTTGACAGACTTTCATGTCCTAAGCTCTTTCCTTTTTTTTCTTTTTTAAAACCATTTTTTTTCCTTCGTTCGAAAGTTTTCTAGGAAGGTTTTCGAGACGAGTATAACTATATATATTCACGTATATATATATATAAATTTTTATTTGTTTAAACGTTATTATCTTTTAATGGATACTCGTATTTGAATGGATAGTCTGTTATATACATATATATAAGCAATACATGATTTCCATTGGCCTTAATCGTTTTTGAGTAATTTTATTTAAAAAAAATCTATCTTCCGACCGGAATCGAACCTGTATAATCCCGACACCGATTATTTTTAATGAATATTCGTACGTGAGTGGATAGTCTGATTATTTATTTATATATATATATATATATATATATATATATATATATATATATATATATATATATATATATATAAACAGTACATTATAATTTTCAATGGTCTTAATCGTTTTTGAGAAATCTTATTTGGAAACAAATTCAAAAATTATCAAAAATGATAAACAAATAAATATTAAGATGTCAGATTCGGCTAATGTCGGCTTCGTAAATTTTCATATAACGTCGTAATATTGCCATCGGGTGAATTTGTTTACATTCGATACAATTTGAGCAGATATTTAATCGTTCCATAAAAAATCAGGAAAACATTTATCTGAAGGTTAAATTGAATCTTGTCTTCCATGATATCTTTCGTAGTCTAATGGCAAGACACGTCGGATCTAACGGCGATATCTCCTCGGTGTCGTGAATATGCATACATACACATATACATCATATATATATATATATATATATATATATATATATAGTGTATATAGTGTATATACACTATATATATATATATAGTGTATATAGTGTATATACACTATATATATATATATATAGTGTATATAGTGTATATATACACTATATATATATATATATATATAGTGTATATACACTATATATATATATCGTGTATATAGTGTATATACACTATATATATATATATATATATATATATATATATATATATATATATAAAATTATAAAAAAAGTGTCCTAACAGAGGACTATACACTATATATATATATATATATATATATATATATATAGGGTATAGTCCTCTGTTAGGACACTTTCTTTATAATCGTGTCGCCCCAAGCAAGGCATTGTACTTCCACTGTTGTGCAGGGGGTTACATAGGAGGAATGTTATGAAGAGTGAGAGTTTGCAGGGGGTTTCAGGAGGAGAGTAGAAGAGGTAAGAGAGTACTGATGAGAGTGAGGTGGATGTATAAAAGCATGAGAGAGAGGATGTGAGTTAGTGTGACAAGAGACTTTATTGACTTTACATTTAAATTCTTGTAGATTGTAACTGCCAGGAAATCAAGTATGTGGAAGAGAATTCCACAGGCGGGAAGTGCGAGAAAAGAAGCTGTTGGAGTAGAATTTGCATTTACAATTTATTGGTTTCACAGTAAAAGGGTGGAACCTATTTGCTAATCTTGTGGATCGAGGAAATTCGTATATAGGGGGTACCAGTGAGCTAAGTTCATCGGAGCAGAAGCCGTGAAAGTATTTGTAGAAGAGACACAGGGAAGCAACACTGCGTCGGTGAGAAAGCGACTGTACCCTAGCTGCCAAGTCGGGATCGATCACATTACAGATTCTCCGTTGGATTCGGTCGAGGACACCTAAGTGGATAGCAGGAGCACCAGACCAGATATGGCAGCAATATTCACTGCACGGGCGGATGGTAGACTTGTATATGTGCAGGATTGTTTGGGGCGGGAAAAACTTCCTGGCCCTGCACAGAGAACCTACTTTCTTACCAGCGGATTTAGCTGTGGATTCTATACAGTTATTCCACTTGAGGTCTGGTGTGAGAGTTAACCCGAGGAGGCGCAGCGTTTTGCTTTCAGGGAGAGAAGCCTGATCCATGTCTATACCTGCTTGATTTTAATATCTCCTACCTGTAATTGGCATTTTGAGTTCCTCTTTTTTGCTGATGACGATGCATTCAGTTTTCTTGTAGAAATTTTCTAAATAATAATAATAATAATAATAATAATAACAAGTGATGTGCGTCGTGGTGCAGTGGATATCGGCCCGGAACGAGAAATCGCAACGTTAGTTCAAATTCCTGTTGAATTCGTGGCATTCCACTTACACGCAAAAACCTTGGGAAAGGTTTGAATCCATCTCTTCTCTCTCCAGCTATGGGTTAAATACAAGATAGATTTGCTTTGGTTGGCAAATCAGTCTACTGCAGAAAGAAAAACAATCTACTGCAGGAAAGCTTTCTACTCATTTAGTCACGGATCGAAAGAGACATGATCGCCCAAACGTATATCGGGTATGGCACTTAACTGACTGACTGACCCTACTGAAATGATAAAAATAAATAAATATTTTTAAATTAGAAATTCTAATTGATGATAATATATCAATATTGTTTCAGAAAGTTTTTCGGAACCAATCATATAATAATTCTGATTGTTCCTTCCTTAGTTAGTTACTTAGTTCGTCTGTCCGTTACGCCACTTACTCTCTACACGAGCTTTTCCTTCCCCTCTATCTTTTTAAACGCTACTCTCCTCAGCCTTTCTCTCACCTTTACCAAACGGAATGGTAGTAAAGAGTGAGAGAGTAGGAGGAGAAAGCCTATAGCATTACCGTATCAGTAGCAGCTTAAGCTGGTGGTAGTAGCAGTAATTGTGTATGTGTATATGTGTGTGTACTGTACAATATAGTAAAAATAGGTAGGTTTGTTGCCGTATCCCGTGACCTAATAATGAAATTTCTGGCCTCTACACCCTTGGCCATTACTCAGTTGGTCTTTTCTGTTTACAATGGACACAGGAGCCATGATTTTTCAGTAATAAATAAAAGCATTTTCTCTTTCAAAATCTCTCACAAAATAGCGTGCAGTATTTTGATTATGGTCTGTGCATACGTCGCTTACATTACTTTTATAGATATTTTAACAAAATTACACTCTATGTTATCGTTATTTTATTATCCAATGCCTTTATGTTTGAAGACGTTACTATCATTTGTAGTATGACAAAGTAAAATTTTTCCAGGAAATCATAATTATCCTTCCGTGGAAATTCCACGGGTTTCGCTAGTAAATTTAAATATTACCACTTTTTTTTCATCTTATTGTCATATCATTTTATCCTCTTTGTTCACTGTTTAGTTCTTTTGTTTTTCTTTCGCGTTTAGATAACGGATATGCTTTTGAAGACGCGGTCTCATGGATTCACTGCCTGGGTAAATCTACGCCTTTTACAACTTGGACAGCCTCTTTTAGAAAACGTCCTCACTCCGTTACTGAACAGTATCGACATGGTGAAGCTCCTTAGCAGCTTCACAGGAGCGGCCGAAAATACATGGGAAAATCTAGATGGGTAAATATGAAACTCATACATTTTTATTTATTTACTAGCAGTATTGCTCGGGTGTAATGAAAGCTTTAAAACTAATCCATGGTCCTGGAGCTCAAACTCTTTGGAGGTTGGCACGAAAGACTAAAAAGCAATAGTTGTTTCCAGTTAAAGTGAAACCGTAGACTGAAAGAAAAATGAATGGCTGTAAGTCAAATTTGGATTTCCTGGTATCGATATCAAATAAGTTTACGTCGTCGTAAACTGAATTTTGAAGGCTAAATAAGTCCTCTGTGTAAATGGTATCATGGCTGAGACTAAGAACTACAATTATACCTACTTAGAGCCAAACCCGAAGAAAATACGAAAATAAAAGAGCTGAAAAAAATACAGACATGCAGGCAGATAAACAGACACACACACAAGCATCTTGCCATATATATATATATATATATATATATATATATATATATAGAATAAAGGAATAGGGTTGTTCCAACGAGAGTAATTAGTATAAAATAAAAAATGTGAGAAGTCTTGAACGTTACACGGCTTCTCACACTTTTTATTATATATATATATATATATATATATATATATATATATATATATATATTATCGATTTTCTGCACTGTTGTAAGAACTACAACCTTGAAACTTCTGAATATCGTTTCTTATGTCTTTGTCTATGAGTGTATCAAATTTGATTAAAATCGGACCACTTCTTCTATAACCCGATTTTTTCGATTATCGATATTTATTGGGGGTACCTCGACACAAAACCTAGCTAATAACATTAGTAGTTTCAAGAAAATCGGTCTAGCCGTTTCAGAGTTTATAGGTCACGGAGACACACAGAGAGAGAGAGAGAGAGAGAGAGAGAGACAAAGTTCCATTTATAAATAAGTTTAGATAGATTTATTTTATACAAGGGACCGAACATGTGAGAAATGCCGTTCTACAGAAGGATGCTGAGGATACCATGGACCGAACATGTGAACAACGACATGGGACTGGAGAGAATGTATACGAAAAGGAAACTTCTACTTTACATCAGGAAGAGACAGTCGATGTTTCTGGGACACGTAATGAGAAAGGAAGGCTTAGAGAATCTGATACTCACAGGGTGGATGGAGGAAAAGAGAGAAAGAGTAAACCAGCGCGTGACATACTTGGAATAGCCAAAGGCCCATTCAAAATGCTGAGCAGAGTATTGAGGAACAGTAAAATTTTGTTGGAAACAAAGAAAAGAATACTAAACTCTTATGTTTTTTTTGGGTTTTTTTATAATCATTTCACCCCAAGCAAGGTATTCCACTGCCACTATTGCGCAGGGGGGTACATTGAGGGAAAGTGGTGAGAAAGGATGGTTAGATATAGGAAATGTCAGAAGGAGGGTGATAGACGGGTAAGGATACCGAGAATGAGGGTTGGGTAGATGGTGAGAGTGTTGGGAGAATAGATGCAAGTTAGTGTGATAGGAGGTGTTTATTGACCTTACATTTAAACTCCTGGGGATTGTAGCTGTCGGGAAAGCAGACATGTGGAAGGGAATTCCACAGGCGGGAAGCGCGAGAAAAGAAGATGTTGGAGTAGAAATTGCGGTTACATCTTATCTGTTTCACTGTAAAAGGGTGGAACCTAGTTGCTAATCTAGTATCTCGTGTACATTCTTACTTAAGCGGCACCAATGATTTAAGTTCATCGGAGCAGAAGCCGTGAAAGTATTTATAGAAGAGGCACAGGGAAGCCACGTCACGCCGGTGAGAGAGTGGTTGCAGCCGGTCTGCCAAGTCAATAGCCGTCCTTCTATATGATGGCTAATGCTGAATAATCTATTCAAATATGAAGGAGATACTCGAAACAACAGAAATCTGATTCTACAGAAGGAGGCTAAGGGCACCATGGACTGAACATGTAAGCAACGTATAGAAGAGGCACAGGGAAGCCACGTCACGCCGGTGAGAGAGTGGTTGCAGCCGGTCTGCCAAGTCAATAGCCGTCCTTCTATATGATGGCTAATGCTGAATAATCTATTCAAATATGAAGGAGATACTCGAAACAACAGAAATCTGATTCTACAGAAGGAGGCTAAGGGCACCATGGACTGAACATGTAAGCAACGTATAGAAGAGGCACAGGGAAGCCACGTCACGCCGGTGAGAGAGTGGTTGCAGCCGGTCTGCCAAGTCAATAGCCGTCCTTCTATATGATGGCTAATGCTGAATAATCTATTCAAATATGAAGGAGATACTCGAAACAACAGAAATCTGATTCTACAGAAGGAGGCTAAGGGCACCATGGACTGAACATGTAAGCAACGTATAGAAGAGGCACAGGGAAGCCACGTCACGCCGGTGAGAGAGTGGTTGCAGCCGGTCTGCCAAGTCAATAGCCGTCCTTCTATATGATGGCTAATGCTGAATAATCTATTCAAATATGAAGGAGATACTCGAAACAACAGAAATCTGATTCTACAGAATGAGGCTAAGGGCACCATGGACTGAACATGTAAGCAACGTATAGAAGAGGCACAGGGAAGCCACGTCACGCTGGTGAGAGAGTGGTTGCAGCCGGTCTGCCAAGTCAATAGCCGTCCTTCTATATGATGGCTAATGCTGAATAATCTATTCAAATATGAAGGAGATACTCGAAACAACAGAAATCTGATTCTACAGAAGGAGGCTAAGGGCACCATGGACTGAACATGTAAGCAACGTATAGAAGAGGCACAGGGAAGCCACGTCACGCCGGTGAGAGAGTGGTTGCATCCGGTCTGCCAAGTCAATAGCTGTCCTTCTATATGATGGCTAATGCTGAATAATCTACACAAAAATGAAGGAGATACTCGAAGCAACAGAAATCTGATTCTACAGAAGGAGGCTAAGGGCACCATGGACTGAAGCAACGACGAAATTCTAAAGAGGACGCAAACGAAAAGAAAGGGAAGAGACAGTTGAAGTTTCTGGGACACGTAATGAGGAAATGCGGCTTGGAGAATCTAATACTCACGGGACGGATAGAGAGAAAGGGAGACAGGGGAAAGTATCACGAGACGTACTTGATGGGCTTAATCAAGTGGATGGCTGAGCAGGGTTTGGGAGAGATACCAAGAGGAAAAGTGTTAGAAGCGATAAGGGATAGAGGTGAGTGGAGGTCCATGATCGCCTACGTCCTGAAAGGACACGGAACATAAAGAAAGAAGAATTTGGAAAACTACCAGCCAATTTCGCGAATCAGTTCTTCAGTGTTCGTATAACGCGCAAACCTTCAAAAGGAACCTTACTGTGGAAAAAGAATGACGCGCTCCCGAGGAGTTGCTCAGAAACCGTCAGTTGCAAATGTGCTTGTTTTTTCCCAAAATGATTGCATCAAGACGATCCAAGTTTTTTAGCAACTGATCTCTCCTCTGTTCAAAATCGAACAACTCAAAGAAGGAAAAACTGTCTTGTAACATTCAATATATCCAAATCCACGCTACTAACATTGGCCGCAGTCTCAAGAAAGCACGGGCTTACGTCCACATGACGTTGAAACACAGCTCCCAGTACGATCCCTGATGTTAAGCAACGTCTCGCCTGGTAAGTACCTAGATGGGTGACCGCTTGGAAATAACAGGTGTTGTAAGTTTGAATGTGCGAGTAAAAAAAAAGGATTACGGCAACATCACGTTGAAACACCGGTTCTCGTATGATCACCGAGGTTAAGTAACGTCTCGCCTGGTCAGTACCTAGATGGGTAACCGCTTGGATATAAAACCGCCGTGGCTACAAAGTGAGGGATCAGCTTATACCTTTATTGTAATATAAAATTGATCCCTAACTTTATATCCAAATTTTAAATTCTTTTTTTTTATCCAATTTTGATTAGGTATGAATTCTACTACTTCTCCCCCCAGCTATGGATTAATTAGTAATACTTGTATCACTGAAACTATTATTATCTAAAAGTAATAATAATAATGATAATAAAATCACCCTGATCGTTCAAGAGGCTTACTTTCCATATTTGTCTTCTTACTCACTTCTGAAATTGTCTTTGAACCCCCGCAGTCATGGGAGGGTAGGCGAATAGGGTGAAAAGTGTAAGGGTCGATGAGACAGATGTGCAAAATGCGACGTATTTTAAAGTACGCTAAGATGTCATTCCGCTAGATAGGCCATTTTCTCATTAAAATTAAATGTCTTGACAATATCCAGGCAGTCTTTGTATTGTATTGTATTCATTCTATCTATCTATCTATCTATCTATCTATCTATCTATCTATCTATCTATCTATCTATCTATCTATCTATCTATCTATCTATCTATCACAGTCCTTTTCTTTCTTTCTTTCTATCTATCTATCTATCTATCTATCTATCTATCTATCTATCTATCTATCTATCACAGTCCTTTTCTATCTATCTATCTATCTATCTAGCTATCTATCTATCTATCTATCTATCTATCTATCTATCACAGTCCTTTTCTTTCTATCTATCTATCTATCTATCTATCTATCTATCTATCTATCTATCTATCTATCTATCTATCACAGTCCTTTTCTCTATCTATCTATTTATCTATCTATCTATCTATCTATCTATATATCTATCTATCTATCTATCACAGTCCTTTTCTATCTATCTATCTATCTATCTATCTATCTATCTATCTATCTATCACAGTCCTTTTCTATCTATCTATCTATCTATCTATCTATCTATCTATCTATCTATCTATCTATCTATCATCAGTTCTTTTCTTTCTATCTATCTATCTATCTATCTATCTATCTATCTATCTATTACAGTCTGTTATATATATATATATATATATATATATATATATATATATATATATATATATATATATATATATATAACAGACTGTAATAGATAGATAGATAGATAGATAGATAGATAGATAGATAGATAGATAGATAGATAGAATACAATACAATACAATACAATACAAAGACTGCCTGGATATTGTCAAGACATTTAATTTTAAGGAGAAAATTGCCTATCTAGCGGAATGACATCTTAGCGTACTTTAAAATACATCGCATATATTTATATATATATATATATATATATATATATATATATATATATATATATATGGGTAGCAATCTTTAAATATGTTTCGTTGAAAGGGAAGATTTTTACTTGTTTCCTTTTTGATAAGAAATGCAAAAATGTTCCATAAATTTTTTACTTTCCCAGCGCTTTCAGCCACTTCACTGACCATTTTCAAGGATGCTATTTTTTTCCGATGCTTTGACTCTAATTTAATTTTAAAAAAATAACATTGGAAAACTCACATTCTTGAAAACGGCCAGAAAAGTGGTTGAAAGCGCTGGGAAAGTCAACAATATATGGAACATATTTATATTTCTTATCTCCAATAAAAATGGAACATATAAGAATACTGGAAGAATTCAATCGAAAATTAATAAAATCTTCCTTGTCAAACGTTTTAATAAGACATACACACACACACACACACACACATACAAACATACAAATATGTCAAATTAATTAAATTGCAAACATTATGTCTGCTTATTTTTAATAAAATACTCACGGGTAATCTTTAACGTATTACAACGTTCATTAGAACGTGAAAATTATCCAAACTGGAATTTTTTTCATATGTTGTAATGTCATGGTCATGCACGTGTTAAAGAAATGTTGTTTAATCTGATCAGAGTACTATTAAACAACATTTCTCTGAAAAACATAAACATGTAGGTAATATCAGACAGATTTTGGTCAACAATCCGGTGATCCTTACTCATACACACAGTAAGAGGAACCTGCAGATATTGGAGGCCATGTACATCAAATCAAAACAACCAACACTCAATAAAATCAACTTTAAAACAGGAAATAACATATTACATTGCATTTGACGACATGGTTTTGTTGTCATTTCGCGCTATCACGCGGTGTGACGTCATAAAACCGCATCGCAAACTTAAGAACTGCGTTTATTATTTTTGGTAACTATTGCCGTTGCCAAGCGGAGTTTTATATCAACACAAAATAAAATCGTCGGTGATGGTGGATTTTATAATATTTCAGTTTAAACAACCTCTCTGAAGATGGCTCATGTGAGCCGAAAGCTTAGAAGAAAACCAATAAATAATTATCCAAATGTTGGAGAATTTTTGTCCTTATTTTCAACTGAAATTAAAGCAAAAATACGACGTTTAGAACGGCTCATGATTAAACATAATAGACATTCATTGTCTCTTATATTTAACAGCATATGTTTAGAATATATATATATATAATAAAAAAGAATTTTACAAAAGAGGAAAAGTTTCGACTCACTGTAAACTAAATAGACAAAAAGAAGGAATAAAATTTTACTTCTGTTTGCACCGAACTGGTTCATGTAACTTGATGCATATAGCTTCAAGGATACGCAAATTGTTTGCCGTGATGCTCTGTGCAAAACAGTAAAATAGCTATCTAAATACACTTCAACACAGTCTGGACAATCCTGCAAGTGCTGACCTATCGCTGAATTGTGCACAGCGTCACCCTCTGTATTTATCGGACTCCCCACTGAGGCTAAATGCGATACAAGGTCATTTTTATTGTGAAAAATCTTAGCCCTTAAGCCCGGGCAAAGATTTTCCGTAAACCCTGTACAAGGCAAAGCCGGGCTGCTGTTTTTTTTTCCCCTCAGACGAGACTCTATCCTTCGGCAGAGCCTCGACTGAGTTCCTCTCTGCCCGATGGCAGAGCGCCCGACAGTAGGTTCAACGATAGTTAAAACTGTGTCGTCCCCAATATTTATCTGCCTCCCTACATAGGCGAAATGCGGCACATTTTAAAGTGGAATCTTAATGCTCTTAAGCTAACGCACAAATAATAATAAAGGTATTAATCCGTCTCTTCCCTCCAGTTATGGGTTAAATAACAGGAGAGATTGTGTATATATAGCCTCTGCTGGCAACCAGTCTACCGTAGAAAGCAATGGCAACCTACTGCGGGATAATCTTCTGCCCAGTCAGTCATGTCTCTTTCGAGACATGATCACCCAAAGCGTGTATCACGTATGGCACTTAACTGACTGACTGAATGTTATAGTTGGAAACATACTTAAAGCTGATACTGGGCATAAAGTGGGGGATAGGTTTTCTATAGTTATGAAGTAATAAACTGATCCCCCATTAATTACTACTTAGTAATATAACACATCTCTTCTCCTTCCAGCTATGTTTTGAATAGCAGGAGAGATTGGGTTCTGTAGCATTGGTTAGCAACCAGTCTATTGTAGAGGGTAATGGCAACCTAGTGAGGGATAATCTTCTGCCTAGTCAGTTATGCCTCTTTCGAGACATGATCGCCCAAAGCGTGTATCACGTATGGCACTTAACTGACTGACTGAATGTAATAGTTAAAGCTGATACTGGGCATAAAGTGGGGGATCGATTTTCTATAGTTATGAAGTAATAAACTGATCCCCCATTAATTACTACTTAGTAATATAACACATCTCTTCTCCTTCCAGCTATGGTTTGAATAGCAGGAGAGATTGGGTTCTATAGCATTGGTTAGCAACCAGTCTATTGTAGAAAGTAATGGCAACCTACTGCGGGATAATCTTCTGCCTAGTCAGTTATGCCTCTTTCGAGACATGATCGCCTAAAGCGTGTATCACGTATGGCACTTAACTGACTGGTATTATTCTGCGCATAAATAACGCATTTCTTTTTCCCGTTCTCAAATATTACCATGTATTTATGTACTTCGATATTTTCCTGCCTATGTTTCTATCTAGAGGTTTGTCTTCTTCAAATCTCCGCCTGTTCACATCTTTCTGTCATCACTCTACGCAATCTGCCATACTTATTAATTTTTGTTTCTCTATTCCAGTCTGACACTCGCTCAACAACAGAATCAAGTTCAAAAACTGATCCGTGAATTAAAGAAAAATGAAATCATACCGGAACGCACGCTTGTTGACAGCCGCCTATTTGCCATGCGCAACGCAGATCACGTGAGTATGAATTTGAATACAAATCACCGATAATATGAACGATTAAGAAGAAAAGAAAAAGAAAAAAAAGCAGGACTCTTTGAATATGCGAACGCAGCGAACGTATTTGATAGGTGCTTCGAAATCAACGGGTAGTGATTAAATCGACAGACATTTACTGCTTCTGTCGAGCTGACAGAATTTGGCGAGAGAAAATGCTGAAAATCATCTCCCCGAATACATCTCTGTAATTAGACTAAGTGGGTAAAAAAAGAAACTGTCAAAAAATAAAACCTCTACGAGTCGCAACCCAAAATTTTCAGAGAACTTACAGGCGCTAAATACGTTCGTCAAAGAAAATTTTTAAAAAAACGCTACCAAACTAATAATTATCTTCCGAAAGAGTGACTTGAGAAAGACGTGCAAAATGCCCGATTCACTGACTGATATTTTCTACGGTTTATCAACCTTTTTCAGGCTATTTAAAGACAGATAATATTTTCTGATTGAAAGAAAACGTGTTTTTTTTGTTTGTTTTAGTTTACATAATAAGAATTGATTTAACTTCTTCTTTATGTGCCGTGTCCTTCCAAGACGTAGGCGTTCAGGAACCTCAATTTGACCCTCTAACTTGTCGCCCTTAACATTTTCCTCTTGGTATCTCCCCCAAACCCCGACTCACCATCCAAGCCCATCAAGAATGTCTCGCGTTGATTTCCCCTGTCTCTCTTTTTCTCTATCCGTCCAGTGAATATTAGATTCTCCAAGCCCTCCTTTCTCATTAGATGTTTCAGAAACTTCAGCTGTCTCTTCTTGATATTAAGCATCAGTGCTACGCGCTTGAGCGATCATATCTCGAAAGAGACATGATTGACTGAGTAGAAGATTTTCCCGCAGTAGGTTGCCATTACTTTCTGTAGTGGACTGGTTGCCTATAGAGTCCAATCTCTCCTGTTATTTAACCCATAGTTGGAGGGAGAAGAGATGGATTAATACTTTTCCCAAGGGTATTTGCGCATAAGTGAATTCAACTGGAATTCGAACTCTGCTCTTCGATTTCTCGTTCCGAGCCGATATCCACTGCACCACAACGCACATCCGATGTTAAGTATATAAATGTTACTAATTCACCCATAGCTGGGAAGGGAAGAGGTGGCTTCATGCCTAATCAAAATTTTATAAACAAACAAGAAATTATAATCTGGATATAAAGTAGGGGATCAATTCTATATTACATTCAATATATGAAATGATCCCTCACTTTGTAGCCACGGTAATTTTTATGCATTTATTTTCCAGAGAATGTAAATAAATCTGAAAGACATGCTTGTGTAGGTAATCAGTATTTGATTGATTGATTTGTTT
Source organism: Ascarosepion bandense (assembly GCA_037127315.1). Lineage (NCBI taxonomy): Eukaryota > Metazoa > Mollusca > Cephalopoda > Sepiida > Sepiidae > Ascarosepion > Ascarosepion bandense. The sequence goes on along the minus strand of JBBBDQ010000909.1, from coordinate 3,233,352 downwards.
TCTAAGGCTTATCAACATTTTTCAGGTTATTTAAAGCCAGTATTTGATTGATTTGTTTTCCATGACTTGTCAACAGTCAAGAAGTTATAATGTGGATATAAAGTAGGGGATCAATTCTATATTACAATCAATATATAAAATCACCCCTCACTTTGTATCCACTGTATTTTCTATACATTTATACTCCAGAGAATGTAAATAAATCTAAAAGACATGCCTGTGTAGCTAATCAGTATTCTTGTGTCTTGTCAAGTGATGTGGTTTATTTCAAACTGAATGGTTTTAAAAGGTTAAAAACAAGCAAAACCCCTTTAATCAGGGAGGCATTGTTATATGTACAATGTGGATCAATCAGAGTAAAGCAACTTCTAATTTGGAGAATATGTGAGCAGACTTAAAAATAATTTTGAGGGGCATTAATATTAATATTTGATTAAATTGAGATCAGCATCATTAATTAACTATTAGATCTACTTTATTATTGTTGCGAAATTTAAAAAAAATTCTAAGTTAAACAATTTATTAGATTTAGAAAGTTAGTCATAGATTAAACGAGAAAGAGAAAGAACGCATACATAAATAAACCTACAAACATCCACACATAGAAAAATAGACTAGTATATTCACAAACACTGGCAAACAGAGACATATACAGATTAAAATACCCACGCATATATACATACACAAATTACAAAATTTAACTCATATCGACTTGTCAATATGTCTGTTAAATCTTAAAGCTCTATTTGTACACAGACTAAATTGCTACGTATTGAATACAGTCAAGGCGAATTCGTAACGTGACCAACCTTGAATGAATGAGGTCGGGACTGACGCAATCATATTTCAATGCATGAAATATAAACAGAATTAAATATATACTTACACAAATACACAAGCTGAAAACAAAAATGTCCCCGGCTAAAAACTCCACAGATCGTAAAAAATATATAACCACTGGCATCAAACTAGGTAGATACACAATACAAAAATTAAATGCGTATGCATGTACAAAACGTCACACATATACATATATATGCCTGTGTGAGCCCCAGTTGTCTAGCTCGCGTGTACGTTGCTGATGGTTGCTAAATTACGTCATGAGCCTTTATATTTAATTTTTATTTCGACGTTTTAAAAATCCATTTAGTCAACAAAAAATGTGAATATTTTTCTCCGTAATTTTGAAAAAAAAGAAATATTAAAAACAAGGTTTTTTTTTTCAAACAAAAACAAAATATTTAAAAAACTAAAAGTACCAATGGTTAATTTAATTATTTAAGTCCTTTTTCTTTCAGTTTTAATAGTTCATACTTCAAAAAATAAATTTTTTAAAAAAAAGCTCTATTTTTCGCTAAATATTTCATGCAGGAAATCAACTGTCTGTAATTCGTGTGGCTTTAATGTAACTTTTCCTCTAAAATTAAATGTCTACATTTTTAAAAATTCTTCGAAAATTTCTGAACTGAGAGCGTAATAGTTTTTATATTTCTAATTTCAGTAAAACAAAGTAAATCATTTTTATTTTTTTGTTATATTCATTTAGTCAACAAAAAATGTAAATATTTTCCCTAGTAATTTTGAAACAAAAACAAACGCAATTTTATTTACAATGTCACACAAAACATCAAATCACGTTTACGCAAAACAAAAGAAAATAGATTTTTTTAAACAATTTTTAAGCAACAATTTTTTATATAATTATTTTTTTATATAACCGAGTCCTACTACTAAAATGTTCTGAGTTGCACGGGCAACGCCGGGCTATGGTGCTAGTTATAATTAAAACTAAAAGGTTATTAAAATTATAATCCCCCGACATATCACAGTTGTTGAAAGTAAAAAATACCTTTCTTCTTCTTCATGTCCTGTGTTTCTTCAGGACGTAGGCGGTCATGAATTTCCACTTGGCTCTGTCTCTTGTCGTTGTCGATAACTTTTCTCTTGGTATCTCTTCCAAGCCCCACTCTGTCAACCATTTGCTCAGACCTAACAAGTACGTCTCGCGCTGCTTTCCTCTGTCTCTCCTACCATTTATCGGACCTGTGGGTATCAAGTTTTCCAGGCCTTCCTTCCTCATTACGTTTCCCAGCAACCTCATTTGTCTCTTCCGGATATTTATTATCAGTTTTCTTCTCGTTTGCATCCTTTCCACCACCTCATCGTTGCACACGTGGTCCGTCCATGGTATCCTCAGCATCCTTCTGTAAAACCACATTTCTTCTGTCTCAAGCCTCTCTTTCATCCTTGATGAGATCGTCCAGCATTCACTTCCATACAGAAAGACAGATATCACATAGTAACCCAGTACTCTTTTCTTTGTTTCTAATGGGATTTTCCTGTCTTTCAGTACTCTGGTTAGCTTCTGAAATGCGTCTTTGGCCATGCCAATACGTCTTTGGATCTCAGTGTCATAATTTTAAAAGATTAATCTAGTTCTAAGAAATAAATCATCACCTCAAAAATCTACCCTATGTAAAAAAAAAAAAAGGGTTGTTTATTTAATGGTGCTGTGAACCCAAAAAATGCTCCATCAATAAATCAAGTGTTCACCTGAAGGTGGTTGAACAATTCAGCTAGAAAAATTGAAAATAAATACAATGTATCGAAATGCAAATTAGAGACATGTCATATTAGAACGTATGTGCGTGCTGGTGCCGTTGATATCGGTTCGGAACGAGAAATCGGAGAGCTGAGTTCGAATTCCAGTCGAATTCGTTGCATTTATACCAGCTACGGGCTAAATAGCAGGACAAATCGGGTTCTATAATTTTCGTTGACAACCAGTCTATCACAAAAAGTAATGGCAGCCTACTTCAGGAAAAATCTTCTGCCCAGTCAATTATGTCTCTTTCGAGACACGATCACCCAAACGTGTATCACGTATGTCACTTACCTGACTGACATAATATATCATTATATCTTAGACAAATCAACAATGATTTGCAGATATATATATTCATAGCCCGGCTGATGAAATGTTGGGACCCAACATTGAAACAAACATATGATTGTAGAGAAGAGGACATATATAGAAAAAATTATGTACATGTTCTAAAACATAATTTATAATATATATATATATATATATATATGCCTACACAAAAAAAATGGAAACACCTCGTACCATAATAGCATAATTTGGGAAATTTGACTAAACTTTTTTTTTTCTAAAATGGTTGTTTCTTTAAAAAATAATACTTAAATAAATTTACTAAAATCAACAATCAGAACATTTAATTTATTTAGGTGATTTGTTCCATCCTATACTTCCGGAACTGTTTCCGGGGGGAAATTCCATTTTTCACTGAGATAATGCACCCATTCATACTGCTAAAGTTGTAGCTGAATTGCACGAGTAACATTCTAGTGAAGTAGAATATCTTATCTGGCAACCACAGTCTCCAGATATCAACATCATTGAACATTTATGGTTCATTTTAGAAAAACAAGTGAGGAGTCGATATCCTCCACTATCATCATTGAAAGAATTGGAGACTGTTTTAGCTGAAGAATGGATAAAGATGACTAGGGAAAAAATTGTACGAGTCAATCTCACGCAGAAGTCAATTTTTAATTACTGCCAAAGGTGGTTCTACACCATATTAATTACATTTGCTTGAAATTCCAGGGCATTTCCATCATTTTATCCACTCCTATATATATATATATATATATATATATATATATATATATATATATAGATGGTGTTAATAAAAAAAAATAATGTGGAGAAACGTATACTTAACTGAGCAGTCATACCGTCTTCGAAATTTCGAGAAGGCATTATTGCGATGTCCTCCCACTTTAGGGATCATTGTTTTTCTGCTGGCGTTTCTCAATTCTTTATTAAGTTTGGTGTAATTCGATATGTTTGTGTGTGGGTGGTTCATTTTGCTTGAATGCTATTTCTGAAGTAGTGTAGGATTTACAGTCTGTTTATTGCTTTTTATTGTATTGGCCGCTTTTTATCATATCAGTGTATGTCTGCTTAATCGATATATATTGAGTTGACCTGTTTTTATCATTCTTGTGTTGACCTTTTTTTTACTGTGTTTGATCGACCTTTGCCTACATGATACTATACTGTGCAATCGACAAAAATCTTGAAATTTGAAATATCAAATGGCGACAATTTACCCATCGCACATTATACATAACAATAACTACAAGAAAAAAAAACAATCCATTTTTAAGAAATTGCTTTGTTTACATTAGAACATGAAATCGAGCAAATATATATATTTCAAGAAGTTCAGAAAAGACTTGCATGTAAAGGCACTATTCGATTTTGCTTGACCATCGATGCATGTCGTGGCCGAGACATTCTAAAGCACGTCGGATCTAACAACGGATTCCTCTACCCAGTGTGGCGACACAGTTTTGAATCATGTTGGAGAGTCCATATTCTTCTTCAATAAGATTTTTGAATATTTCATGACGAAAATAAATGAATTTGCTATTTAATAATTTGCTTGAAATAAGGTGATAGGACAACTAGGTCGCAATTGGCTCCTGGGATTGAAAAAGAATCGAATGACTTTGAAAGAATCGGAAAACTAATTCAACACACGAAACAAGGGTTAAACCTCTACTCCTATTTCGAAAGAACGGAGAGAAAGTTGAAGCGGACGATAGGAAAACTAATCTACTCCTACGGAGGAAAAAATAATAAATAAAATTTCAAAGACTAGACAGAGACGTTAGAGATTTAACATTGAAGTAGACTTTAGAAGAAATCAGAAACCCAATCTAACTTCAGGAAATAAAACTGATATATATATATATATTTATATATATATATATATATATATATATATATATATATATATCATTTCCTTTCTCTTCACCTTTGCAAATGTCATCACACCTGTATTCCCATCCTTCTCTTGCACCTTTCAAACTGGTTTGTCTTTCTCCTCACTCTCTTCACTCTCTCCTATCTAATCTTTTTACTGTTATGTAGCCCCCTGCACATCAGTGGCGTCAATATATATATATATATATATATATTAACTATATATATATATATATATATATATATATATATATATATATATATATATAGACTATTTACGCTCTCACGCCCCGATTGTGCACTCTGGAAGAATAGGAGACTTTGAAAAACAGTAGCTACTCTGGCATGTACGCATCGCTCATTCACTAATGAATTAGAGCACTATGGCTATTGAACGTGTTTAATGACAATATACATGCTAAAAAGTCTGCATGCTTCTACCGTGCGCCAATGGCCCAGAGGTAGAATCGCCGACAGACGCCAATACGGTCGGGTTTCAATCCTGGGTTAAAAGCAATCGGAGTCTAACCGTACTGATGAGCTCTGATACAGCGAAACAGATCTGCCTGCAGATGACTATATACATATGTTAAATCTTTTTAATATGTCTTATTAGAAATCACTGTGCATGTACTTCTGTTAAGTTTTATTGTATTCTGTGGGGAGGATATCAGTATCTTTAAAGTTGTAGATGCGTAGATTACTATATTCTCGTGCTGGTTTAAATGTGGCAACATATATCAACTTCGCTATTTCCCAATCCCTTACGCAAGTGGTGGACTTCCCCACTCGCTTCCCAAGCACTCCCTCGGGTCATTCCTCACTACTAGATATATGTTTCACCTCTGCACCTGACGTCTGTCAAGTCTCGCAGCTTTGCCCTCTCGGCAACTCCGATCACGCTGTAGTCGCTCTCACTATATATATATATATATATATATATATATATATATATATATCGCAAGAGCAGGAAAGCCAGGGTCACAAACTCACACCTATCTATATGTATATGTTAACTCTATCACTGATATTGAGCGCTTTCAAATAAGTACTGCGCATATATAATATATAAATAAAATAATATATATAACTTATTGCATACATACATATATATATATATATATATATATATATATATGATTATATACATACACTTTTCACACACACACACACACACACACACACACACACACACACACACACACACATATATATATATATATATATATATATATATATCCCAGCTCGCATCCTCTACTCAAGGTCCCTCCCTACCAACAAGTTTTAACATGATAAACGGAATCAGAAATAACCTTAAACCAGTCAAATTCAAAACGCCAAAATCTCTTAACATTTCTTTTACTAACATCCGGGGCATTCGTATTAACTCTTGTAGCGTAGAAGCTTTCCCCCACGAAAAGCTTTCCCCCTGACATCCTAGCGCTTTGTGAGACTAACCTTAACTCTTCAATTCCCTCCTCTGACTTCTCGATCCCTGGTTATCTTCCCCTCCTAAGGAAGGATTCCACTGTCCACATTCATGGGCTGGGTGTCTAAGTTAGTGAACACCTCCCTGTAACTAGGGTGACATCACTCAAATCCACTGCCCACCAATATGTATGTCTCCATCTATCACTTCTCCGTTCGGTTAGCTACCTTTTCTTCCTTTACAGTTCCCCGTCTTCTTCCGACTGCTCCCTTCTAGACAGCATTTCTGACAATATAGATAAGGCTACTTACTACCTACCACTCATTCGCTCACATATTTGTGTTCTTAACGCCCATAATGCTGAATGGCTTAAAGACTCTGTTACTGATTCAGCAGGCATCCACGCCATAAACTTTTCTATTTCCCAATCCCTTACGCAAGTAGTGGACTTCCCCACACGCTTTCCAAGCTCTCCCTCTGGACACGCCTCTACTAGACATATGCTTTACCTCTACACCTGGCTCCTGCCAGGTCTCGTAGCTTTGCCCTCTCGGCAACTCCGACTATGCTGTTGTCTCTCTTAATACTTCTCTCCATTCTCACTCCCCCCAGGAGCCTCCTACTTATAGGACCTCCTACCGCTCCCAAAGAGCTGACTGGGACGCCTTCCGCAACTTCCTTTGCGACGTCCCTTGGGGGAAAGTGTTCGATCTCCCAGTTGATGACTGTGCCTCTGAGATTTCGTTCTGGGTGAAAGCTGGCAGTGATGCTTTCATACCTACCAGGAAGTTTCGTCTCAAACCTCATTTCTCCCCTTGGTTCTCTCTTGCCAGTTCGGCCGCCATTGCCCACAGGAATCACTACTTTCGACTATTTCGGTGACAGTCATCAGACCACAACAGCCGCCTATTCACGTCTGCTCGTAATGAGTACAAGAGAATCCTGAATGACGCCAAGCGGTTGTTTGCTGAGAAAATGAGACAGCGCATAGCTGACCACAAGTTCGGCTCCAAAGACCATTGGAAGATATGCAAACGGGTGCTGAACAATAGCAAATTTCTATCCCTCCTTTAATCAATGAAATTGAGGTCCTCACATCATCAGCGGACAAGGCTGAGTGCTTTGCTCGCAGATTCTCATCCAACTCCACATTTGACTCATCTGGAGTACACTCATCCGACTTCCCTATTAGAACTGATGCTAAACTGTACGATATATACATTACCCCGACAGTAATATCCCGTGTAATATCAAAACTTGACCCCCACAAGGCGAGCGGTGGTGATGGAATCCCGGTGATTGTCCTTAAGAAATGTGCCCCTGAACTCTCCTCTGTCCTTGCTAAACTCTATAACTACTGCCTCTCTGCTTCCTGTTTTCCTGCATGTTGGAAGTCCTCTTCTGTCGTTCCTGTATTTAAGAACTCTGGTGAACCCTAGGACCCATCCAATTATCGCACTATCAGCCTTCTACCAATTTTTGGGAAGGTGTTCGAGGCCTTTATTAATGCTGAAGCAGTTCAGAATCTTACTGCCCATAAACTCTTCTCCGACAGGCAGTATCGCTTCCACTTTGCCAGGTCCACGGCCGACATGCTAACGACCATTACGGAGTACATGTTCCGGGCCCTCGATTAGTCCGGCGAGGCTCGTGCTGTTGCTCTGAACATATCTAAGGCTTTTGACAAGCTTTGGCACGCTGGCCTTCTATGCAATAAGTGTTTACTTGCGCAATTTTCAAATTGGTTATAACGTTTTCATCCATGGTCATATGATCCAAAAATACAAAAAAATACCTATTAAGGTCATACAATCATGGATGAAAATGTTATAATTTCTCATTTTGAAAATTGCGCGTTCATTAAAAAATCCCCCATACGTGAGCGTTCTTAAAAACACGGTAAAATCAGTTATTGTAAATCGGCTGAAGACATCAGATGGTAGAAACCTGTGTTGCGTAATATAACTCGTTTACAAATGAAAAATATTCAATTTAATTGTATTGAACATTTTTAATACAACTGTGTACCGGTCTAAGTTGCTTATGACCAAAAAATAAGTAATTAAATTATATATATATATATATATATATATAGTAGCAGTATAGCCCGTCGTTGCTTAGGCGTAATGAAAGCTTTAAAACAAATACATGGTCCTGGAGCTCAGACTCTTTGCACGTTGGCACGAAAGACTAAAAAGCAATAGTTGTTTCCAGTTAAAGCGAAACCGTAGACTGAAAGAAAAATGAATGGATGTAAGTCAAATTTCGATTTCCTGGTATCGATATCAAATAAGTTTTTTTCGTCGTAAACTGAATTTTGGAGGCTAAATAACTCCTCTGAGTAAATGGTATCATGGCTGAGACTAAGAACTACAATAATACCTACTTAGAGCCAAACTCGAAGCAAAAACTAAACTAAAAGGGCTGAAAAAATACATATAGGCAGATAAACAGACACACACACAAACATCTTGCCTTTTATTTATATATATATATACTATCAATTTTCTACACTATTGTAAGAAGTGCAACGTTGAAACATCTGAATATCGTTTCTTATGTCTTTGTCTATGAGTGTATCAAATTTGATTAAAATCGGACCACAACTTCTATAACCCGATTTTTCAATTATCGATTTTCGATATACATCGGGGGTACCTCGACACAAAACCTAGCTAAGAACACTCGCAGACGCTTATAGTACAACTGTGTAAAATTTCAGGAAAATCGGTTCAGCCGTTTCGGAGTCTATAGGCAACGGACACACAGGCACACACGCACGCACACACACACACACACACACACACACACACTGACAAAGTTCTATTTATAAATATGTTTATATATATATAGTTGTCAGTCCGTAAACGGTGAGGATAATCCAACAAGATTTCCTTAGTATAAATTATTAATAGGTAAATCCATATAGAGAGCTCGATGGGTGTTAACCAGAGCGATATGAAGTTTATAAAGGAAAACTTAACACGTCATATTAGACTAAGACAGCCAAATAACTTCAAACGGATACTACCCATATTTGGAACTGGACTCTGTATCCCTTTCTCCCCCTTCCCTCCCATTCCTTCCTTACATTTATTGTCATTTATTTATTTGTTTGTAATCCTATATTTATTATTATTATTATTATTATTATTATTATTATTATTATTATATTCCCTCTTCATTTTAAGAAAACGTTCATTCCGGCAGAAAATTTATGCCAGATGGAGGAAATATTGTAAAAGTGTCTGATGATATGAGCTGGGTAAGCTCATTGAAACTGTAGTTTATAACTAATATGACGTGTTGAGTTTTCCTTTATAAACTATATATATATATATATATATATAATGAAACATATTTGAATAAATCCATATTTGAGAAAATATAAAGGTTATATATTCGTATAGTACGCATTTATCAATTACGTAAACATAGTTTCAAATTTGACATTTGTAAATAAAAATAATGTATAGATAACTCTGTCTACGGCTACATCGTGTTGAATATACCGGCTCTCGTCCGATCACCGAAGTTAAGCAACATCGAGCCTGGTCAGGACTTAGATGGATGACCGTTTGAGAATACCATTTGCTGTAAACGTAAGGACCAAGAATGGTCCACCGGTCCTCCAGGTTTGGGGTTGGGCGCAGGGCTAACAACCCTGCCCCATAAAAAAAAAGTTTGTTACGGAAACAGTAACAAAAAGTTACTGCCCTACTCACCATTGGGTGTAAAAGGGTGAGATGATAGATAAATCTATTTGAAACTGTGTTTATATTTTGTAAATGACCCCCTACTTTCCACGTGATATCTCCGTAAGCTGCATCATGCAAGTAATGACGAGGTGTTGGAAAGAATGGCAAGAAAAAGGAAATTAATACTGAGCATCAGGAAGAGACAACTGAAGTTCCTGGGACATGCAATGAGGAAGGACGACTTTGAGAACCTGATACTGACTGACCAGATAGAAGGAAAAAGAGACAGAGGAAGGCAGCAGATAACATATTTGAAGGGCCTGATCAGGTGGATGACGGAACGGGGGTTGCGAGGTGTAACAGGAGCAAACATACTAAGAACCACAATGGATAGGGAGACGTGGAGAACCAGGATCGCATACGTCCTGAATGGACAGGGCACATAGAGGAAGAAGAATGTGTTTGTTGTTTTGGGGTTTTATTTGTTTTATTTTGTTTTTGTTTTTTGTTGTTTGCTTTTTTCTGTCATTAAAATTATTATAATTTATTTTCTTCAGATCTCTGACCTTCTGTGGCGTCTCGTGTGCCACGACATTTGGTTCGTGTGGAAGCAAGGAGCCACAATTCTTCGAAATGAAAATCCAGATTCCCTGGTCACAACACCCTTCACCGTAGGTATTCCGCATTCTCTCGCCTGAAAGAAACGCTAATGACAATTTATGCGTTAGTTTCCCTTCCACTTTACAAGTGTGTATAAACTTGCAAATTTACCACCACGCCTTGGTATAACTTAGTACTGTACGTCAGCAGACCTATTCATTTGGTTCCCTTATTGAGGAAGCAACTTATTATAATCCTATATAGCCCCTCCTTTGTTAGCATGGCCGTTACGTCCTGCCAACATCTAATAAATAATGGACTATTTCGTTTTGAATGCGTAGAAAAGCGGGAAAGTCCTATAAAACAAAATTCTTGGTTTAGAGTGGGGAAATAAAAGTAAGAAAGAAAAAATAAAAGATAAAACTTTTTAGCGTCTTCTGCCAATATCTAAAAAATGATGGCCTATTCCGCTTTTATCGTGTGAAAAAACGGAAAGTCATATTAGAGACGCTACTTGGTTTCAGTAAAAGAAAGAAAGAAAAAAGAAAGAAAAAAGAAAGAAAATACAAGCGTTTAGTATCTCCCGCCACTACTTCATAAATAATTGTCTATTATGTCTTGATTGCATAGAAAGACGGAAGAGACACATCAGAGACGCTACTTGGTTTCAGTAAAAGAAAGAAAGAAAGAAAGAAAGAAAGAAGAGAAGAGAAAAGTTTTTGGCGTCTCTTGCCAATACCTCATAAATTATTGTCTATCTCGTTTTGTTCTAATGGAGAGACGGAAGCGCTACTTGGTTTCAGTAAAAGAAAGGGAAGATTCAAGTGTTTTGTGTCTCTTGCCAATACCTCATAAATAAATACCTCGTATGAGACGCTGCTTGATTTCAGTCCAAAACAGAAAGAAAGCAGTGTTTAATGTTTATGTCAGTAAAATGGAAAATGTTGTCAAATTCAAATCTTTTCATTTTTATCCACTTCTTAAAATAACGACCGTCTTTCATATTTACCATTGTTATGCAATGTTTCGTCAAATTCATTAGGCTCAAATATTTAACGATGCAATATGGGTAATTTGTATGGATATTTTATTGTACAACTTGCCGTGAGCTTACACAGACGTTAACTTAAGCATTAAGATTCTTCGTAAATTTCAATTAGGAAAAACGTGAAATTTTCACAGATACTTCTAATTAACAAATACCTTACTAACTATTTCCCTTCTCTGACAGCCAAATACTAAAAAACAAATTAGGTTTTGGTTCAGGTCAGGAGTCTAATGAAGGCATGAAGTAAGAAGAATGTTTATTAAATTTTGTTCCGCCTGAATCCATCTTTTACATATACCAATCAACCATCCGTCCGTGCATGGAATACTGCTGTCATATATGGTCAGGCGCCCCCGCTATTCATCTCAGTGTTCTCTACAGGCTCCAAAAGAACATCAGTAATGTGACAGGTACCGACTTGGCGGCTCGACTCCAGCCGCTTTCTCACCGACGGGATGTGGCTTCCCTCTGTCGGTTCTATAAATATTTTCATGGCTTCTGCTCCGACGAACGTAAGTCACTGGTGCCCCTGCCACAGGAGTTTACTCGTGCAAACAAACTGGCAACTGGGTCCCACCCATTTACAGTTAGATCAACCAAATGCAGATGACAATTCTACTCCATCAGATTCTTTTCTCGCACTCCCCGTCTGTGGAACTCTCTTTCATATTCTTGCTTTCCTGACGGTTACAACCTCCAGGAATTTAAATGCAATGTCAATACCCATTTCTTAACCACTTGACTCTAGTTCTTTCTACATCACTCTTTTCCTTTCTCTCTACCTTTGCAACTGTCATCACACCTGTATTCCCATCCTTCTCTTGCTCCTTTCTAACTGGTTCGTCTTTCTCTTTAATCTCCTCCTATCTAATCTTTTTACTCTTATGTAGCCCCCTGCACATCAGTGACGTTACCTTTCTCTTTGCCTTTGCAACTGTCATCACACCTGTATTCCCATCTTTCTCTTGCTCCCTTCTCTGACACCCTCTGAAACTGTACTCTCCTCCTACCTAATCTTTTTCTCTTGTGTACTCCCCTGCACATCAGTGGCGTTACCTTTCTCTCTACCTTTGCAACTCTCATCACACCTCTATTCCCATCTTTCTCTTGCTCCCTTCTCTGACACCCTCTGTAACTGTACTCTCCTCCTACCTAATCTTTTTCTCTTGTGTACTCCCCTGCACATCAGTGGCGTTACCTTTCTCTCTACCTTTGCAACTGTCATCACACCTGTATTCCCATCTTTCTCTTGCTCCCTTCTCTGACACCCTCTGTAACTTTACTCTCCTCCTACCTAATATTTTTCTCTTGTGTACTCCCCTGTGCATCAGTGGCGTTACCGCTTTGCTTGGGGTGAAACAATTAAAAAAAAACTGACTCTATGCCAAACATAACCAAACACCCTACAAGGTTATCAGAATCATCTGAAGTTGGAAGTTTGGAAGAATAAAGGTATTTCGTTCGTATATTAAAGTAAAATCTTATTAACTGAACAGAATAACATCAATTTGTAGGAATTAAATGTTCAAAGAGAAAATGTAGTATGCCGTTAAGTGAATCCAGAGTTCTAGTTGTAGGTAGCAGAATGTGTGCACCCAGAAGAGATTAACAGGGTACTAATAAAGTCTGTGTTCGTTTCCTTCTTTTTATGACCGGCGAGAAAGTGAAAAGGAAGTTAAATCAGTAAAAAAAATTGAACTTAGCGACGTTAATTCTAAGGAGTCAGTTGAATTGTCTTATTGTTGTTGTTGTCTTCCTCTTGTTGGCGGTGAAAATGGTGAGGACAAAAAAGAAGAGTTAAAGGAAAATGCATGCAAGAAGAAAAGGGAGAACGAATGTGTGCCGGGACCTTATGTCCGGGTCAGTGGCTTGAAGTTTTCTTTTTCACATCTTGGTGTGTCTGATCCTGACTGATTTGACTTTCTCTATTTTTATAGCAAAAAAATTTTTTTTTCGCACTAGCTCTTGAATTTCTCTCTAGTTTTGTAAATCACTTCCTTTCATTGGTTAGAAAATTAATTTAACATCGGATCGTGAAATTTGGCTTCGTCTTTTTCCTTCAGTACGGGAATAATTCTTTTTTCTATTGGTCAAAACTAGATTTCACACTGGATTGGGACATTTGTAAAAAGTGAAAAGAACAGAGTTACTTTTAATTCTGTATTCACCACAGGTATTATATATGAATGAGTAACACTATAAAATAACGTATTTATCAAACACAAAACTATTCACTTCTATGTTAATCACTCAGAAGCATATGACCATATTAACAGAGAATTTATTTGGTACATTTTAGCATTCGTATGTCTATTGTGGTGCAGCGAATATCTGCTCAGAATGAGAAATTGGAGAACAGAGTTCGAATTCCAGTTTAATTCGTTGAATTAACTTACGCGCTAATATTTGAGAAAGGTGTTAATTCATCTCTTCTCCCTCCGGATATGGGTTAAATAGCAAGACAGATTGAGTTCTATAGCCTTGGTTGGTACCCAGTCTACCGCAAAAAGAAATGGCAACCTACTGCGGGAATATCTTCTTCCTAGTCAGTCATGTCTCGAAAGGGACGTGATTATCCAAACGTGTATCACGCATGGCACTTAACTGACCGACTGATTCGCAAAATAAATAATATGTCTAAAGGACAATCTCTTGACATTTAAACTCCTTAGGCACTTCCTATTATTATTATTATTATTATTATTATTATTATTATTATCAATCTCTTCCTCCGAGTTGTTGCTCCTCCGCGCATCAACATGAAATATTATTCGCATGTTATTTTTTTAGCCTACTCTTCCATGCTGGCTCAAGGCATGTTGGAATAGAGCGCTTGGTGATATTCCCGCCGTAGATTGTCAGTTTTTTCTGCAGTAGGCTAGTTGCCAACGAAAGCTATATAACTCAGTCTGTCATGCTATTAACATTCTCCAAACTGGTTTTGAATTCATTGTTCCTTTCTCCCAGGTCGGTTGCCACCCAAGGCTATAGAACCCGATCTACCCTGCTATTTTCATTTAACAGATATTACATTATGTCGTCCAGTCAAAGTAAATGGAAAAGGGGCTTCACATCATCACCAGTTGCTTAACTACGCGTTGTTGTAGACCATGCATGAACAAGAGATTCAAGGGGTTAAATTGAAGGGCCCACTTATTCACGAGTATTCAAGAGCGCTCGAAGATTTTTGCCAACCAATGCTATAAAAAATCTGTTTTGCTATTAATCCTTTCTGGGCTGATTTTAAACTCCTTCTTCCAGACCAGTTGCCGACCAATGCTACAGAACCAAATCTGTCCAGTTATTTACTAGAAGAGATGGATTTATATCTTTCCTTCTTTTTTTTTTTAATCATATCACCCCGAGCAAGGCGGTAACGCCACTGATGTGCAGGGGGCTACGTAAGAGTGAAAAGATTGGAAAAGAGAAAGCCGGAAACTACATCCTGAACAGGGAACAAGGGATGAGCCTCTTCACCTGTTCAATAGACGTGGGTGGAGTGTGAACCGGGCAATAGTTTAGTCTATCTACTCCAATTGAAAAAAATAAAAAATAAGAAAATAAGAGTGAAAAGATTGGAAAAGAGAAAGCCGGAAAACACATCCTAAACAAGGAACAAGGGACGAGCCTCTTCACCTGTTCAATAGACGTGGGTGGAGTGTGAACCGGGTGATAGTTTAGTCTATCTACTCCAACTGAAAAAAAGAAAAGAAAAGAGTGAAAAGATTGGAAAAGAGAAAGCTGGAAACCACATCCTAAACAGGGAACAAGGGACGAGCCTCTTCACCTGTTCAATAGACGTGGGTGGGGTGTGAACCGGGTGATAGTTTAGTCTATCTACTCCAACTGAAAAAAAGAAAAGAAAAGAGTGAAAAGATTAGAAAAGAGAAAGCCGGAAACCACATCCTAAACAAGGAACAAGGGATGAGCCTCTTCACCTGTTCAATAGACGTTATTTACGAGAAGAGATAGCAAGCTTGTCTAGCTGTATCAATTATGACTGAATAGTGAGTTCGATCCTCACTGGGAGCCCCATGTTTTCAACCTTGTGCCACATTTAAGCTACGCTTAGTAAATCACTGTAATTAAGCCTTTCTTTTAGGTACATTTAACGTTGTGTAATGGTTGGCAAGTTTGTCTCGCTAGAACAATCACGACTTAATCGTGAGTTCGATCCTCACTGTAGGTCAAATACTTTCGGACTTGTGCGTAGAAAACCACCATAAAACGCAAGTTCCTTTATTTACAAAGATGATTGGGAATAAAGTGCGTTGTGGTGCAATGGATATTGGCTCTGAACCAGAAATCGGAGAGCCGAGTTCGAACTACAGTTGAATTCGTTGTATTCTCTTACGCGCAAATATACTTGGGAAAGGTATTAATCCGTCTCTCACCCTCCAGCTATGGGTTAAGTAGCAGAACAGATTAGGTTCTATAGCCTTATTTAGCAACAAGTCAACCGCAGAAAATAATGGCAGCATACAGCGAGAAAATCTTCTGTCCGGTTCAGTCATGTCTCTTTCGAGACATGATCGCTCAAGCGTCTATCACGTATGGAACTTAACTAACAGGTCTGAATAAGAGAATTGAATAGCAGGACAGATTAGGTTCTATAGCCTTATTTAGCAACCAGTCTACCGCAGAAAATAATGGCAACCTACAGAGAGAAAATCTTCTGTCCTGTCAGTCATGTCTCTTTCGAGACATGATCGCTCAAGCGTCTATCACGTATGGAACTTAACTAACAGGTCTGAATAAGAGAATTGAATAGCAGGACAGATTAGGTTCTATGGCTTTGGTTAGCAACCAGTCTACCGCAGAAAATAATGTCAACCTACTGAGAGAAAATCTTCTGCGCAGTCACTCGTGTATCTTTCGAGACATGATCGCCCAAGCTTGTATTATATATGTCACTTAACTGACTGGTTGCAAATAATTTAACATGAAAAATCAGTAATTCAACTTATAACCTATGAATAAATACCGAATCTCTTTGTAATGATTTTGTCGCACTTAACAATTGGATCAAACGCGGCAAAAAAATATCACTCTTATCGTTTAAGCTAGAGAAGCAATTAGATTTTTTTCTTTTAGTTAATGCGCAATATAAATTTATCCCTCTCCTGTAGCAAATATAATTTTCCAATAATTCTTCTTACCCACCCTCGTTCCAAACAACACGAACGCAAGCCTCTTGACCAACCGACCCCAACCCAGTCTCACAAGACCAAACTGGTATCCATAAAATGGTCCCATATCACCAAAGAGGTCACTAAAAGGCCTCTTTGGCCATAATTTATTACAAAGGCGGCACTCGACGTTTAAAATACCATAAAAGTCACAAATTACTATGATTGGTCAATAAATGCTGGGGACATTGTTTAAAAAGTCTACTGATTGGTCCATAAATGCTAAAGTCGTTTTAATTTGGTTATTGATCCATAGAATTTAGTGTACGTCAAGAAAGCCTTGTTTTATAGGTAAAAAAATACACGGTGGAGATAAAAGTTAACTTAATCTAGAATTTAAGCTGGATATATATATATATATATATATATATATATATATATATATATATATATATATATATATCAGTTAAGTGTCATGCGTTCATGCGTGATACACGCTTGGGCGATCATGTCTCGAAAGAAACATGTCTGACTAGGCAGAAGATTATCCCGCAGTAGCTTGTCATTGCTTTCTGCGGTAGACTGGTTGCCAAACCAAGGCTAAAGAACCCAATCTGTCCTTTTAATTAACCCACAGCTGGGAGAAAAAGACGGATTAATACCTTTCCCAAGGGTATTTGTGCGTAATTAAATGCAAGGAATTCAACTGGAATTAGAACTCAGCACCCCGATTTGTCGTTCCGAGTCGATATCCACTGCACCACAACGATGGCTTGAGTCTCTGGTTTGAGTTTTGTTTAACGGCATATCAACCTCTGTGGGTTATTTAATGCCAAAAAGGTGGGGTTTTACCCTATTTTTTTTATGTTCCTTTATAGTGAAAAGGTTGATTTAGCCAGATTTTAATGAAATTTTTGTTACTATTCTTTTTTTTATTTTAGAAAATTGAAATGTCTTCTAGTTTTTTATCCACAAAACGTTTTGCTGAGAATTTTTTTTCCTTCAAAAATGTGTATTTTTATGCTTTCATAGTGTTTTGACCCCAGTTTGGAGGTTAACTATTTGCCCATACCTGGGACCCTAACAAGTGCTACAACTCCGGGTCAGGGTGGCCTGAGAACAACAGCAATTAAGAGGTGGTTCCATGCTCCTCACAACCTCCTAATCAGAGGCATTGCTGCTGGATACGTTTTACCGTCATACCCAGGACCACAACGATGGTAATCTAATCTAAACCTATTTATAAATGGAACTTTGTCTCTGTGTGTGTGCGTGTCTGTGTGTATCCGTTACCTATAGACTCCTAAACGGCTGAACCAATTTTCTTGAAAATTTACACACTTGTACTATAAGCGTCTGCGAGTGTTCTTAGCTAGGTTTTGTGTCGAGGTACCCCCGATAAATATCGACAATCGATAATCGAAAAAATCAGGTCATAGAAGGAGTGGTCCGATTTTAATCAAATTTGATACACTCAAAGACAAAGACATAAGAAACGATATTCAGAAGTTTCAAGGTTGCAGTTCTTACAATAGTGCTTAAAATTTGATATCGATACCAGGAAACCAAAATTTGACTTACATCCATTCATTTTTCTTTCAGTCTACGGTTTCGCTTTAACTGGATACTATTGCTTTTTAGTCTTTCGTGTCAACGTCCAAAGAGTCTGAGCTTCAAGACCATGGATTAGTTTTAAAGCTTTTATTACGCCCGAGCAACGCCGGGCTATACTGCTACTATATATATATATATATATATATATATATATATATATACTAGGTACGATTGGTAAATTGTTGCAATTAATTTATTATTTCAAATATACTTTAGGCTGAGTCTGAGCTCCAGGACCATGGATTAGTTTTAAAGCTTTCATTATACCCGAGCAACGTCGGGCTATCTTGCTAGTGCATCTATAAGGAAGTACTATAATCAAACTTGAAATTCAATGTATGTCATTTTGCTGAAGTGTAGACATATTTTAATTTATTTTTTTAAACATTATTTTTAATTCATTTTTAATGAATTCTAATATTTGAGTTAAATACTCTTTTTTGTTATTTTTTTTTAATAATTAAACAGTATATTTATTCACATCTCAGTCAGTAAAGTGTCATACGTGATATACGCTTGGGTGATCATGTCTCTTTCGAGACATGATTGACTGGCAGAAAACTTTCCCGCAGTAGGTTACCATTACTTTCTGCGGTAGACTGGTTGCCAACCAAGGTTATAAACCCGAATTGTCCTGCTATTTAACCCATAGATGACGGGAAAAGCAACGTATTAATAGCTTTCGCAAGGCTATTTGGGCGTAAGTGAATTCAAACTAGTCTCTCCCATTTCCCATTCCGAGCTAATATCCACCTAACTTTAACGCGAATACTGGCCTGAATAATCGAGAAATCTTGCTAGGAAGACGCCGAAAATAAGAAAGAACGCATCACTTAATAAATCCCGGGCCTAACTAATAAAGCAACAACTTTTAGGCAAAATTCGACTTTGTTCATCAACATGGTCTCCCTTTAGGGTAATACACTGATTCCAACGCTTCTCTAACAATTCAATGCCTTCTTTGTAGAACAATTTGTCTTTGGTCTCAAAATACGCCTCAGTTTCTGATATCATTTTTTCATTAGAGCCAAACCGTTTTCCCTGGAGCATTCCTTTTAGGTCAAACAACCAGTAGTCCCGGGAGGCCAGATCTGGGGAAAAGAGTGAATGCAGAAGCAATTGGAAGTGCATTTCATTTAGTTTTGCCATCGTTGCGATCGACTTGTGCCACGGTGCGTTGTCATGGTAAAATATCACTTTTTTCTTCTTTCTTTGTGGCTGTTTTTTGGCAATTTCTTTCTTCAAACGTACCAATAATGCTATATAATATTCGCTATTGATGGTTCTTCCTTTCTCGAGGTGATCGATGAACAAAATACATTGCCCATTCCAAAATACAAGGGTCAAAACTTTGCCTGCTTATGTTTGCCACTTTGGTAGCTTTGGGCGGCTTTCACTAGCTGCTGTTCACTCAGTTGACTGCCGATTTGACTCCGGAGTGAAGTGGTGGATCTATTTATCATCCATTGTCACATAGTTACTCAAAAACTTTTTCCTGTTGCGTTGAAACAGTTGCGAACAACGCTCTGAATCATCGACGCTTTGTTGTTTTTGAACGACTGTGAGCAAACGCAGCACCCACTTTGAACACAGTTTTCTCACTGACAAATGTTCATGCAAAGTGGTGAATACACTGCCTTCTGATATGTTCAACTCCTCTGCTATCTCAGGCAACTTCAATTTATGATCGACCAATCAAAACGAGTTTGTGCATTTTTTTTTTTTGTTTTGTGTTTTCCGGTACAACTGCCGATTTTGGGTTGCCTGAACGTTCGGCATCTTTTGTGTCTGCACGACGGCGTTTAAAGTCGCCATACAACCTCTTACCCGTTTGTTCCCTCAGCAGAGCAGAGTCCAAATAACATTTATCAAGACATTGCTTTGCTTGAACAGTATTTTTCCCATCAGAAAGCAATGCTTTATCAACACACGAAATTCAAATTTTGCCAGTGTTTGGAAAATTTGTAACAGCAGCTTCACTTAAATAACTGTAATTTATAAACTAATAATCTGATTGGGGCCAAAGTTTGTCACGTCCCATTTGAAGGTTAGTACTTCATAAAACTCATATGAATATTTTATTAGTGACGCCATCTATATATCAGGTTCTGAACTTATTGAGTGATGTGTTAAATAAAGATATATCGGTGTGAATCCATTTCGTAATGGATATCGTAAAATTTCGTAATATGTAAGATTTATTTGTTTAAGCATTATTTTCAGTGGATACTCTGATTTGACTAGAAACTCTGGGGTTTTTTTTCTGTTTTTGAATATATTCTTTAGTCCGATATTAAGTGAATCTAGGTAAATTTCAAACTCCACCACTAATTCAGTTATTAACCAAATTTCAAACAATTTACAGAGATTGATAGGATCTCACCTTAGCTACATTTTGAAGGAATATTATTTGGTTCAGTAGAAACAATTTATATTAAAATATGCGAAGTCCAAAAAGGGAGACTAATTACATAAACTAATGAGTGACTAACACTTCTAATAATAAATCTTGTTCTTTATAGCTTCTTTTCTGATTAATATTTTTACATTCGTTTCTCAACATTTAAATTTTGATATCATTTTAGTCAACAGAACTTTGCTTATCACTTACCTGTTATCCGAATTGATTAAAAATAATCAATTTTTATAATCAATTGCATTTGTTTTAATAATTTTTAATTCGGTTTTCAGCATAAAAATTTATATTAAATTAATAGCAATGCCAGGAAAAATTATAGATTACATGAAAAAATGTACGTATGAAAAGTAGGCTCCTTGGTAAACACGATCTCGAAATGCCGCCGAAACACCTCGGAAATGTCGTCAGTCGACCGAAGAGTATGTCCCTCCGAGTGACGAATTTTGTTTAGTAGAAACAAATTATATTAAAATATCCGAAGTCCAAAAAGAAGACTAACTATATAAGTACATAAGCGAGTGAGTGACTAACGCTTCTAATAATAAATCTTATTCTGTTTTTATAGCTTCTTTTCTGATGAATATTTTTGCATGCAGTTCCCAACATTTAAATTCTGATGATATATTTTATCATTTTTACCAATCGAACTTTGCTTATCGATTACATTTTATCAGAATTGTTTATAAATAAACAATTTTTATCGTTTTTTTTAATCAATTTCATATTTTTTAATATATTTTTAATGCGGTTACCCGCATTAAATTTATATTAAATTAGTAGCAATGCGTGAAAAATCATAGAATACATGCGAAAATGCGCGCATGAAAAGTAATATTCTTAAGATTATATTAAACCTGGAAAAGAACAGGACAAGTTATTAAACCTGGAAAAGAACAGGACAAGTTATTAAACCTGGAAAAGAACAGGACAATTTATGAAACCTGGAAAAGAACAGGACAAGTTATTAAACCTGGAAAAGAACAGGACAAGTTATTAAACCTGGAAAATAACAGGACAAGTTATTAAACCTTGAAAAGAACAGGACAATTTATGAAACCTGGAAAAGAACAGGACAAGTTATGAAACCTGGAAAAGAACAGGACAAGTTATTAAACCTGGAAAAGAACAGGACAAGTTATTAAACCTTGAAAAGAACAGGACAAGTTATTAAACCTGGAAAAGAACAGGACAAGATATTCTAGTGACGTAAAAAATAATATATAAACGATTTTTTTATTCATTGAACCACGGCATAAGTTGAATATACTCTTATATTCCACATTGAGTGAATCTAGGCAGCTTTCAAGCTTCACCACTAATTCAGTTATTAACCAAATTTCAAAGAGTTTTACAGAGTTAGATAGGACATCGCCTTAGCTAGATTTTGAAAAAGAATTTTGAATTTTGGCTCTGTAGAAAAAGGTTACATCAAAACATGTGAAGTCCGAAAAGGGAGACTAACTACAAAGGTACATCAGTGAGTGGGGGGGGGGACTAACGCTTCTAATGATAAATCTTATTCTTTATAACCTTTTTTTCGTTTAATATTTTTGCATACAGTTTCCAAGATTTAAATTCTGATGACATCTTTATCATTTTTGTCAATCAAATTTTGCTTATCACTTATCATTTTATCAGAATTGATTATCAGAATAAATTATAAATAATCAATATTTTTTTATAGATTTTTAAACAATTGCATATAATTTTTTTCGTTTTATTGTTTTTGAATGCGGATTTCAGGATTATATTTCTATTGAATTAATAGCAATGCCTGTAAAAATCATGGATTACATGGAAAATGCGCTCATGAAAAGTAATATTCTTAAGATTATGTTAAACCTGGAAAAGAACAGGACACGTTATTAAACCTGGAAAAGTAAAGGACAAGATATTCTAGTGAAGTAAAAAATAAGAAATTTCTTACTTAAAATATTGCAGCTAAAAATATAATTTGAATGCAATATTTTAAGTAAGAAATTTCTTATTTTTTACTTCACTTGAAGATCTTGCCCTTTACTTTTCCAGGTTTAATAAAGTGTCCTGTTCTTTTCCAGGTTTAATATAATCTTAAGAAGATTTCTTTTCATGCGCTCATTTTTCCATGTAATAATATATATATATGATAGACTAAATAAAGAACAAGATGGGAAAGCATGTCTCAATCTAACGTTTCAATTTTATTAAACCTTCCTCAGATGAGAAATGAAATATTTGTACTTTTTACAAAGAGACAATATACTGGAATTTTGTGATTTGGGGTTGATTCTTATTGGTCAGATATGTGTCACGTGTATTAAAACAAAAGACAATTCTTTTTAAATATATGTATATAGAAATTTTTTGTAAGTATATGCATGTTTACCTACATGTATGCATAATAAAACGCATATCAAGTGCATTAAAATAATTGCCGATTTGTAAATATATGTGAGAGGAATGTTAGATGGTAAAGAGTATGAATGTGTACGTTTGTTGGTCGGCAAACGATAATGTATGCAATAAAATGTTTGTAGCTTTTTCCGTTAAAACTGTAGCAAAGAAAATATGAAAGCAATACAAATGTCATGTTCCTAAATATCGGTCAGGTGTTTCTAGACAAATATAGATATATACA
>JBBBDQ010000909.1:3140000-3205000 GCA_037127315.1 Ascarosepion bandense | reverse complement strand
AAAGACAAAACACGCATTGTTAAATGACAAAGGCCTGAACTTGTAACTCCCTCCGTGCACCTTGCTACCTATGTCTAAACGAAAAATTAGAAATTATCAAATATAGGAACAAGGTTAAACTACTAAACCAGAGAAATGAGCTCATTGTGCATTGTAAACATAGTTCAGTAATTACACTAAAATCTGGGTAGTAATATTAAGAAATTAGGGAAAATATTTTAACTGCCTTTTTGATGGATGGTTTTGTTCAAGTTGGACGTTCTAGTTGATCCTTGCTGGATGTATCGTTCGCCATATGTTATCATACGGATATTTGTCGGGTATTCAACCCGGCATTGATCGGCGGGTTGTATGGTTGTGAGGTATTCTACTCGGCATCGGTTGTCGCAGGGCCGGGGACTAGTAAAAAGTTCGGGAAGAGTGTCGGTCTTGGGCCTTGAGAATCATCGTTATTAAGTGTTAATTTGACTGTCGGTGTTATGGGGAAGCGTGTTGGGTATTGGCCGGATGGTATGTGCTGGATTGGGGCTTGTCGAGTGATGCCGTGATAATCAGTGTCGGATTGGGTGCCTCATAGCTGCATAGGTTCACGATCGGTGTTGGGTTGGGTGCTTGCCGGGTGGTAATAAGTACCGGATTGAATACCTAGGGGGAATTCGTTGGAGCGTCCGGGTCGGATGAAGGTGCCCATCAAATTAGGGCAAATAAATGTTTGCGTATTAGTGTATGTATGTATATAGGTGTACAATTGTTATTTTTGTACTAGTAAACATATCGGTATTTTGTTTTACTTGTTAATGTGTATGTGTATGTATGCCTATATTTGTATGTGTGGGTATATCTTATATATAAGTATGTATGCTTTTATATGTATATGTGTATATATTCATATTTGAATGTATATATGTTCAGATATCCATGTATGCGTGTCTATATATATATATGTATGCTTACGTATATATATATATATATATAGGAAAACTACTAAAAAGTTGTAAGTTTAAAAATGTATTTTTTTGACAGTATCTGTTTATTTCTATTATTATATTATATATTTCAGACCGTCCCCGGTTGTTCATCAGAAACAAATGATTTTAAAATTTAAATTAGAAAATTTTCTAATTTAAATTTTAAAATCATTTGTTTCTTACAACTTTTTAGTAGTTTTTCTTATACATATTAAGACAGTATACGTGGATCATCACTATGTTATATATATATATATATATATATATATATATATATATATATATATATATATTATTATAGTTATATATATATATATATATATATATATATTATTATAGTTATATATATATATTATATATATTAATTATAGTTATATATATATATATATTAATTAATTATTGTTATAATACGAATAACAACAGAACTAATTCTGTCAAGATTATCAATAATTAAACTACAAATGAGATCGTCTTGAAACCCACCGGGAACTAACCCAGAAGGGAAAAGAAGGGGAAGAAAAAAAGAAACAAACGAAATACTTCAAGAAAAAGTCAAGCATTCGTGAGAAAGAAAAAAAACCAAGACGAAAACCTTAACAATAAAGAGCTCAATACGAAAGCAAGAGTGCACAAGCACCCAACGCGAAATTAGAGCAAACAAAATCGAAAATCTAAGTGAGTTAATAACCTACCACGGTTTCGCCTAACAACTCGTCAGGAAAATTATATATATATATATATATATATATATCATTCGATCAAAAACCCACTACCACCATTCCTTCTCGGCCTGCGGCCATGTGCGATGCAAAAAAATGGACCTGTTTAATTTTCTCTGTATAACTCCACTCTGTTAATAATTTAAATGTTCTATGTTCACTGTATATTAAATGTTCATCCTTTGATAATGGCCTAAGTAAGCCGAAAGCTCAGACCTGATAAAAAAATCAACAATTATTGCGATTTCTTGTCGTCTTTTCATGACAACACTATCAAGCTAATCAGATCATACGAAAGGATCTTACACAAAATAAATAGACAGAACTTGTCTATATTATTCAATGAAACCTGTATATATATATATATATATATATATATATATATACATATATATATATATCCGAGTGGGTACAGAACGAAGAAAGAGTTTTTTCCGTCCAAAACATTAATTTATAACAGTGCTCGATATATGATGTATAGAGCTGTGAATATTTATTATAAATTATGTTTTAGAACATATACATTTTTTTTTAATATATGTCCTCGACAATCATATGTTTGTTTCAACGTTGGGTACGTTTCTTCGGGAGGTAAAAGCAAAACTGAATTCGTCTACTCCCTATATTTGGTTCATTGTTGTTGTGGGAGGTTGGTTGGGGTTATTGATAATGAAGGGAATGTGTCTTCTAGAGTTTTGAAGAGCCTGGGGTGTAAGTGCTAAATTGTTGATTAATTATATTATCTGTTGGAATGTACGTTTTTATCTGTCGGGTATATCTTTTGGTTAGAATTTCGCAGAGATTGGTGTGTGGGTGGGTGGGGGTTATTACTCGGTCAGTTTTGTGTGTTTGCGTGGGGTTTTCTTGTGTGTGTGATTGGGGACTTGTCTTGTTTGTTGACCTTAAGAATTTTTAGGGGTCTTGCTTAGCTAGCGCTTGATTTATTTGTGTCTGTTGTTACCAGACAAATTTTATTTATTCTCTTTCATTTAGTGGCGAGGCTGTTTTTCTTAGGGTTTCTTATATAGACGTGATAGGGGTGGGGTGTTTTTACTTTTTAATTTTGATGTTTTCAGTACGGCATATTTTGTATTTTATTGTTGTATTTTTTATTTTTTTATTTTAGCGGGATCGGGGTGTTTATTTATGTATTATTGTATTTAGGCAAATTTGTTTCTAAAAAGTCTAAACTTGCATTCTTTCGGAAGTGAATGCAAATTTCTATTTTGTCAGCTTTTATAATGTTTCTAAATTTGTATATTTAATCTTATGCTTCTGTGTGAATATCCCTGCTCTTATTTGCGTATGTTTATACCAGAAGTATTTTCATGTATGGGGTTAGATTTTTTTTATTTTATATATGATGATCTGTGGAGTTTTTAGTCGTGTAAGTTTTTGTTTTTAGCTTGTGTATTTGCGTGAGTATATATCTAATTATGTTTATGTGTTCATACACTGAAATATGATTGTGTCTGCCCTGACCTCATTCATTCAAGGCTCTTGTCATCTTACGAATTCACTCTTACATGTATCCAATATTGTAGCCGTTACAGTCGTTTTCCAAACCTAGCTTTAAAATCTAACAGACAAATTGACACGTCGATAAAAACAAAATTTTGAAATTAATATATGTATATATGCGTGCGTATATTAATCTGTACAAGTGTCTGTATGCCAGTGTATGTGTGTATGCCATGAGTGGATGTTTGTAGGTTTGTATATGTGCGTTCATGTCTTTTCCTCGTTTAATATATGAATAACTTCATAATAATCTAAATCTAATTTGTTAAACTTAGAATCTAAAATTCGCAATAAAAATAAAGTGAATCTAATAGTCGATTAATAATGTTAAGCTCAATTTAATCAAATATTAATATTAATGCTCCCAAAAATTGTTTTTTTTTAGTCTAGTTACATATTGTTCAAATTTTGGTTGGTCCACACTTTATTCTAGTTGGTCCACACTCTCTGTGCAACAATGCCTCCCCGATTTAGGGGGTTTGGCTGGTTTTTAACTTTTTAAAACCCTTCAACTTGAAATAAACCTCATCACTTGATAAGACACAAAAGTGTCAAAACAAAACAGCTACTTTTGCAGTGATATTATAACATATTTATGTTATAATTTCTGAATATGAATATATATATATATATATATATATTCTCTGTGATAACAAAGACCGTTGTGTGTGTATATATATACATATATGTCTTTGTACGTGTGTGTGTGTGTAATGTATTTTCCTTCTGTCACATTCCGGGGTTTGGATTATTTCTTTTATGTCGTAATGTAAGATACTCAATAGTAGGTATATATATATATATATATATATATATATATATATATATATATATATATAATTGCCGCCATTTTAGGGGGTATATCGACACAGAGATCCGTCCTTGGTGTATGTATTCCTGGATTTCTTCTAGTTTTTCATCTTCTATTTTAATGATCATTTTTGTTTTTTTTCTTCATGACATGAGCGGTAATGACTCTTTTTATCTAATGTCATATGTAATTATAACTTCAATGTAGTCTGCTGTCCTTGGTGTATGTATTCCTGGATTGCTACCAGTTCTTCATCTTCTATTTTAATGATCATTTTTCTTGTTTTCTTCATGACATAAGCGGTAATGACTCTTTTTATCTATAGTCATATGTAATTTTAATTTCAATGTAGTCTCCTGTCCTTGGTGTATGTATTCCTGGATGGATTCCAGTTCTTCATCTTCTATGTTAATGATCATTTTTGTTTTTTTCTTCATGACATAAGCGTTAATGAATCTTTTTCTCTATAGTCATATGTAATTTTAATTTCAATGTAGTCTCCTGTCCTTGGTGTATGTATTCCTGGATTGATTCCAGTTCTTCATCTTCTATTTTAATGATCATTTTTGTTTTTTTTCTTCATGACATAAGCGGTAATGACTCTTTTTATTTAATGTCATATGTAATTTTAATTTCAATGTAGTCTCCTGTCCTTGGTGTATGTATTCCTGGATTGATTCCAGTTCTTCATCTTCTATTTTAATAATGATTTTTGGAACGTGTAAGGTTACAATTAAACATTTCCTTTTATTTTATTTTATTCATTTTTTTTTTTTTGGTTTACACTGCTTTTCGAAAAAGAAATATACTAAAAGCCGTTTAAGAACAAGGTTGAGTGATGACTACCTGGATGATGGTTGCTCCTGTCATCGACAAATATTTCACCTGATGTGGAGAAGTTATCGATCAATAAACAGAAACAAATATCTTATTAAATAGTTCTTCATTTCTAACAGTTTGGAGTAAGAAGTTTGCATTTTGTTCATTGTGTTAGTTGCTATACTGTTATTCTTCCAGCCAAAAAAGGAACCTCGTTTAAATAATACTAGCATCATAACCCGGCGTTGCCCGTGCAACTCAGAACATTTTAGTAGTAGGAAAAGATGCCACTTTTTATTTTACATATTTTGTTTTTGTTTGAAAAAAAAAACTTTTTTTTAAATATTTCTTTGTTTCAAAATTACGGGAAAAAATATTCACATTTTTTTTGTTGACCAAATGAATTTTTAAAACGTCGGAATAATAATTAAATATAAAGGCTTGTTTTTGTTTTTTTGTTTTTTTAATAAAAAATTATTTTAGTCGCGTTTGACACGTGTGATTTGATTTCTGTGACGTAATTCAGCAACCATCTTAGTTCTTAAATGTTTACGGAGCAAATGTAAAGAATCGTGTCCATTGGCCAAAAAATGCGAAAGGGAAAATTGCTGAAATTAAACTCAAAAAGTATGTGTTGACCTGGCTTCCCTGTAGATATGTACCCCTAGAAAGTTTGAATGGCGTAGCTTAAAAAATGTAGGCGTGCATAGGGAACAGTCACAAACAAACTCACAGATTGCCTTTTATATATATATAGATAGCATTAACGTCTTTGTTTTTTCTTCAAACCTCCAGAACAAGGCAGCCTTCTGGACAAAGCGGTCAAGATAATTTATTATAATTGATATATTTGATATCATGGCCCTCGTCTGAGACTTTACATAGCTTCCTAGCTCGCTCTCTAAAAGGTTGCTGACCTCTGTCTTAAATCTACATTTTCATCACACACACTTATATACAGCCATCCGCAGACAAATCTGTTTCACTGTATCACAGCTCATCAGTACGGAATAGGCATCCGATCGCTTTTCTACCCAGGATTGAAACCCGGCCGAAGACCGAATTGGCGTCAGTCGGCGATTCTGCCTCTGAGCTATGGGCGCTCAGTAGAAGGAGGCAGACTTTCAGCGTGTGATATACCATGTATATATATATTATTGTCATCCGCAGACAGATCTGTTTCGCTGTATCACAGCTCATCAGTACGGTTAGACCCCGATTGCTACATAACCCAGGCTCGAAACCCGACCGAATTGGCGTCAATCGGTGACTCTACCCCTGGGCCACGGGGCGTTCGGTGGAAGAAGGCAATCTTCTTTTTAGACTGCCTTATCATATTACGCGCCCAATAGCTAGAGTGCTCAAATTCATTTTTACTGAATGAGCGATGCGTACACACACACACACACACACACACACAGACATATATATATATATATATATATATATATATGTGTGTGTGTATATATATGCATCTGTGTGTGGTTACAGTGTTCTAATTCATTACTGAATGAACGATATATATATATGTATATAGCATAGTGATGATCCACGTATACTGTCTTAATATGTATAGGAAAGAATATTAAAACGTTTTGAGTTTAAAAATGTGTTTTTTTGACAGTATTTATTTCTACTATTATTATTTTATATTTCAGACCGCCCTTTTAAAATCATTTGTTTCTGATGAAGGGCCGAGGGCGGTGTGAAA
This sequence comes from Ascarosepion bandense, assembly GCA_037127315.1. Classification (NCBI taxonomy): domain Eukaryota; kingdom Metazoa; phylum Mollusca; class Cephalopoda; order Sepiida; family Sepiidae; genus Ascarosepion; species Ascarosepion bandense. The sequence goes on along the minus strand of JBBBDQ010000909.1, from coordinate 3,198,451 downwards.
TATAAAATATAATAGTAGAAATAAACAAATACTGTCAAAAAAACACATTTTTAAACTCAAAACGTTTTAATATTCTTTCCTATACATATTAAGACAGTATACGTGGATCATCACTATGCTATATATATATATATATATGTGTGTGTGTTGGGGGGGGGGGGGGTGATGCAGTCCAGAAACAAATCAAAAAATGATGCTACTTTGATCGAAGTAATACGAAATTAGAGGGAGCGGCAAATTTATTGCCCTTTTCAAAAATAATACTTAATGAGCCCTTCAAACAAGATTCACTGACCAGACGATAAGTAGGCGGTCGCATCGTAAGAAAATACTTCATTTGCCCGTAAATGTTTTACGTCTAGCTTAAAACTAAAGCGTCTCCTAGATTAGCACCCTAAGAAAAAATAAGACATCAATAATAATTTATTATGTTTAACTCATCAACATTTTTTGTTGTTGTTCTTTTCTCTTTTTCTTTTTACACCTGTTGAAAGATCTGGTGACTTTTATTGGAGATCAAGTTAAATCAGTGATTCTCAACCACAGGGCCACGGTATTATTTTAGTGGTCCATAGAAAAATTTCGCTTTGGAACAATTGTTGCAACTAAAAATTGGAATTTCTACAAGAATCTACGCCATATTGAAATATTAATAATTAAAAAACAGCTCTGAAACAAGCAGAAAAACGAGATCAGGCGTCGTAAGTTCGCGCCCACTCACGCTACCGGTTGTTTTGATTGTGAAAATGGAATAAAAACTGAGACTGAAATATAAAGGAAGCATTATACTTCTTTTTTTCTTTATATACCGTGTCCTTTCTGGACGTAGGTGATCATGGATCTCCACTTGTCCCTATCTCTAGTCGCTCTTAATATATTCCCCCCCCCCACCGCTGGTAGATCTCTCAGACTTCTCTCTACCATCCACTTGCTGAGGTCCATCAAGTAGGTTTCGCGCTGATTCCCCCATTTCTCTCCTTCCCGCTATCCGTCTCGTGAGCATCAGTTTCTCCAAGCCCTCCTTCCTGATTACGTGTCCCAAAAACATCAGTTTTTTTTATGATGCCAGATATGAGTTTCCTTTTATTTGGCTGGTTTAGTTTTATTGTTAAAGAGATATAATTTTTTAAAAGATATAGACTAATAAACGTTTACCAATGCTTGCCATTGCTATGAAAATATTTTTGAAAAATTAAAGCAAAAAGTCGCAAATGAGTTCCACAAGCGAGAAATGCGAGAGACGAAATTGTTAGCATGATTATGAAAGTGAAATAAAAACTGACAAAGATATATAAAGAAAGAATTATATTTCTTCTTCTGTATATCCCGTGTCCTTTCTAGACGTAGATGATCATGGATAACTTGTCCCTCTCTCTAGTTGCTCTTTATATATTTCCCCCTTGGTAGATCTCTCAGACCCGTCTCCGCCATCCACCTGCTAAAGCCCATCAAGTAGGTCCCGCGCTGCTTCCTTCTGTCACTCCTTCCCTCTATCCGCTCTGTGAGCATCGGAGTCTCCAAGCTGTCTTTCCTCGTTACGTGCCCCACAAAACCTCAGTTGTATTTTCCTGATACCAAATATGAGTTTCATTTTCGTTTGCATTCTCTCCATTGTCATTGCTCACATGTTATGTCCTTGGTATCCTCAGCATCCTTCTGTAGAACCACATTTCTGCTGCTTCGAGTCTATCCTTCATTCTTCAGTCCACTACTCTTTCTTTGTCTCTAACGAAATTTTCCTGTCTTTCAATACTCTACTCAGCCTTCGAAATGCGTCTTTGACCATTCCAATCTGTCTTCGGATCTTAGTGTCACACATCTTCTGTTAGATTGCTTCCCAGACACCGCCTACATATATAAAGGATTATACAGGGTGACAATAAAGTCACTATCTTATTCTTCTATGTACCCTGTCCTTTCATGACGTAGGCGATCATGGCTTTGCATGTCTCCCTATTCCGGGTGGCTCTTAGCACGCTTTCTCCTATTACTCCACGCAACCCTCGTTCTGTCATCTACTGGCTCAAGTCCATAAATCTAGAATATAAATGTATAGAAACCATCATGGCCACAAAATGAGGGATCAGTTTATATATTGATTATAATATAGATTTGATCCTCCACTTCATATCCACATTATAATTTCTTATAAACAGTTGGCATATATCTTCTTTTATGTGCCCTGTCCCTTCAGGACGTAGGCAATCATGGCTTTTCACGTCTCCCTATCCCTGGTGGCTCTTAGCACGCCTTCTCCTGATACTCCACGCAACCCTCGTTCCGTCATCTACCTGATCAGGTCCTTCAAATATGTTATCCGCTGCTTTCCCCTGCCTCTTTTTCCCTCTATCTGGCCTGTTAGTATCAGTTTCTCCAAGCCCTCTTTCCTCATTGCATGTCCCAGGAACTTCCGCTGTCTCTTCCTGAGGCTCAGTATTAATTTACTTTTCGTTTCCATCCTTTCCAAAACCTCATCATTGCTCACGTGCTCGATCCATATAATTACTTAAAAAAACGTAAAACAGAAAGAAAAAAAAACAAAATCGGTAATTTATTTACGATTATTTACCATGGAATTTTATTACGATTAACCAGAACCCATTTTAATAATAAATTTCTGGACTGATAACAATTTGCATTGACTTTATTGTTATTGTAACTCGATACGGTTTTTATTACCACCCTGTATATATATATATATATATATAAAGGAAAATTATAAAAAGATTATAATTTATTATATAAATTAATTTAATATATTAATACATCACAATATTAATTTTGAATATCAATAAAATAAAATAATTATATAGACTAATTAATATAAAAATTAACTCGACATTGAAAAAAGAGTGATCGACTATCACTGACATCGATGGAACTGAATATAAAAAAATAACCCTCTAGGACCATTCGTATCATAAAGTGGGGGATCAGTTCTATATTGTTATGAAGTAATAAACAGATCCCCCACTAATTACTACTTAACCCTCTAGGGCCTTCGTATCATAAGTGGGGGATCAGTTCTATATTGTTATGAAGTAATAAACAGATCCCCCACTAATTACTACTTAACCCTCTAGGGCCTTCGTATCATAAGTGGGGGATCAGTTCTATATTGTTATGAAGTAATAAACAGATCCCCCACTAATTACTACTTAACCCTCTAGGGCCATTCGTATCATAAAGTGGGGGATCAGTTCTATATTGTTATGAAGTAATAAACAGATCCCCCACTAATTACTACTTAACCCTCTAGGGCCATTCGTATCATATTTGATGCAGTATTTCCCTATAAGGAAACATTTGGTATTCATTGACTGAGCAGTCAGTACTGCTTTTATTTGAAATTTATAAAATATTTCTCTTAAAAAATTTTTCAGGAAAATATTTCTTTCAAGGCTTGTTTTCATACTGTATCAAATATGATACGAATGGCCCTAGAGGGTTAATCTCAGTCTGTTTATCTATCTATCTATCTATTAACCCTCTAGGGCCATTCGTATCATATTTGATACAGTATTTCCCTATAAGGAAACATTTGGTATTTCCCTATAAGGAAACATTTGGTATTCATTGACTGAGCAGTCAGTACTGCTTTCATTTGAAATTTATAAAATATTTCTCTTAAAAAAATTTTCAGGAAAATATTTCTTTCAAGGCTTGTTTTCATACTGTATCAAATATGATACGAATGGCCCTAGAGGGTTAATTGAATAAAACTGCTCTTGTTTTAAATGTATTAATTAATCAAATATTTTAAATGGTTTATTATAAGTTACAAGTAGTTCTCCTTGACCTAGAGGCACAAAACCTATACTCTCTGCCCTAAAAATATTCTACCTATTAATTCAACTTCAAAGACTATACATTTCAATTTTATGTTTAAGTGTTAGTTGAAATTAAATTATATTAAATTATTGCTGAAAGAAATAATGAATATCTTATTACAAAGGAAATACTGAAAATTTTGTAAATTGTTGAATCGTGTGGCGGACGGACAGACAGACTGTTATTATAAAACTGATTAAGATATGATATTGTGACTGACGGACAGAAGGCCGCGGATCTTATTATAGTATAGATTAAAGTATGAAATTTGGACGGACGGACGAACACGGCTCTTATTATAGTATAGATTAAGATATGAAATTGAGACAGACAGACTGGCGGATAGAAGAACGGACAGACGGAAGGAATAACGGACAGACGGACGAATGGACGCGGCTTTTATTATAGTATAGATTAAAAGATGAAATTTTGACTGATGGACGTGGCTCTTGTTAAGATATGAAATTGGTACGGACGAACAAACGAATGCGGCTCTTATTATAGTATAGATTAAAAAATCAACTTGGGACGGACAGGAGTATAGACAGTCGAACGAACGAACGAACGAATGCTTTTATTATAGTATAGATTAAGATATGAAGTTTTGACGGAAGGACGCGGCTCTTATTGTAGTATAGATTAAAAAAAAATATGAAATTGTGACGGACGGACGAATGGACGCGTCTCTTATTATAGAACAGATTAAAATATCAAATTAGGACGGACGGAAGTACGAACAGACGGACGGACGGACGCGGCTTTTATTATAGTATAGATTAAAATATGAAATTTTGACGGAAGGACGCGGCTCTTATTATAGTATAGATTTAGATATGAAATTGGAACGGGCGGACAGACGAACATGGCTTTCATTATAGTATGAATTAAGATATGAAATTGCGACGGACGGACGGATGAGGCTCTTGTTATAGTATAAGTTAAGATATGAAATTGTGACAGGCGGGCGGACGAATGCGGAATTGATTAAAATATAAAATTGGGACGGACGGACGGATGGACGAAGCGGCTTATTACAGTATAGATTAAGATATGAAACCGTGACGGACGGATGGAAGAACAGGCGTACGGACGCGGCTTTTATTATAGTATAGATTTTATTAATGTACTTGAATGTTCCATAGAATTTAGTTACTAAATACATGTTTATTTTCATTAAGTTACTTTACTTCAACATAAAGCATATTTATAATAAAATTGGTTTGGTTTGAGTTTAACGACCCACTAACCATTATGGTTATTTAAGGGTCAGCTTTTGTATTTTGGGATCACATTTGTTTTGAAGTTGTTGCATGATTTAGAGTGGTTGTACACATTAGATTGTATACATTTTTATTTTCATTAAATTTTATTGTATAGTCCTATTTTCTTTAAATATGCTATTAATTGCTTCCCCGACGGCTGCAACCTCCAGGAGTTTAAATGTAAGGTCAATAAACACCTCCTAACACACTAACTCACACCCACTCTCTCCATCTCTCTCCCTATGTACATCCTAAGTCGTCTATCACCCTCCTGACATTTCCCATACCCAATCCCTCTATGTAACCCCATGCGCTATAGTGGCAGTGGAAGGCCTTGCTTGGGGTGATACGATTAAAAAAAAAATGGTGTATATTGGTGCGTTGAAATAGTTCTTTTATTGTTTTTGTGTTGTAATACTTTTTTCGTATAGATGAAAAGTCAGTGCAGTCCATCATGAAGTGTTTTACAGTGTAAGGGGCATGACGAGCTGTGCACCATGGCGGTTCCTTTTTTTTTCCAGTATGAATAGATGAGTTATTTTAGTTTGTCCAATACGGAGTCGAGAAAGGATAACTTCTTCCCTTCGTGATTCCCTGTAACCCTTGATCCATTCACCTAGAGTGGGTTTTACTCGAGCAACCAGGCCGGCAAAAAGGTCCCACCCTTTTACAGTTGAATCTACCAAATGCAGCCGACACTTCTACTCCACCAGCTTCTTTTCTCGCACTTCCCGCCTGTGGAACTCCCTTCCATATATTTGCTTTCCTGACGGCTACAAAATTAAACGCAATTGTTTAAATTTTCTCCGTAAACGTTTAAGATCTAAGATGGTTGCTAAATTACAGTCAGTTAATTGCCACACGTGATACACGCTTGAGCGATCATGTCTCGAAAGAGACATGACTGACTGGGCAGAAGATTATCCCGCAGTAGGTTACCATTGCTTTCTGTTGTAGACTGGTTGCCGACCTAGGCTATAGAACCCAATCTGTCCTGCTATTTTGCTATTTAACCCATAACTGGAAGGAATCGGGCGGATTAATACCTTTCCCAAGGGTATTTGCGCGTAAGTGAATGCAAGGAATTCAACAGGAATTCGAACTCGGCTCTCCGATTTCTCGTTCCGAGTCGATATCCACTGCGCCACAACACACATCTGCTGAATTACGTCACGGAAATCAAATCACACGTGTCAAACGCGACTAAAATATTTTTTATAAAAAAAAGAAAAAAATGCGCCTTTAAATACCCATCTCTTAACCACTTGACTCCAGTTTTTTTTCTACATCATCCTTTATGTCTTTTCCTTTCTCTCTACCTTCACAACTCTCTTCACTCCTGTATTCTCATCCTTCTCTTGCTCCCCTCTCTGACATCCCCTATAAGTGGTTCGTTTTTCTCTTCGCTCTCCTCCTACTTAAACTTTTACTTTCTTATGTAGTCCCCTACGCTTTAGTGGCGGTACCGCCTTGCTTGGGGTGAAACGATTAAAAAAAAAGTATAGAAATTACTGCGGCCACAAATTGAGGGTTAATTTTATATATCGATTGTAATATAGAACTGATATCTCATATTATATCCAGATTAAAATTTCTTGTTCGTTTATTAAATTCTAATTAAGTATGAATCCAACTCTTCTTTCAACAAAATTATGGGTTAATTAGTAAGACTTGCATCTCTTAAATCATTGTTATTTTAAAAAATTCTTGCAATCATAAAAATTATTTTCTCTCTTTGAATAACTTGTAAAGTGTTGATACGCCGTAGAAAACGTCTTAAAAACGAGATAGATAGATAGATAGATAGATAGATAGATAGATAGATAGATAGATAGATAGATAGATCTTTTTTTTTCCTTTTTCTTTTTTCTACATACAACGTGCAAAAACACTTGCGACGCCAGTCTCTTGTCATCTGCCAAGCAGGGAAGGTAACTCAGTTTCGATGGCTAAGGCGGTACCGCCACCCCTGGTGTCCCCTGACGCCCCCCCACCATCCCTGCAGGATATTGTTTTTTTATGTAGAAGGCTCCATTTTTTGCAGTCCTGGGTATGACGTTAAACTGCATCCGGAAGCAGGGCCTCTGATTGGGAGATTGTCAGGAGCATGGAACCACTTCTTAATAGCTGTTGTTCCCAGGTCCGGGAGTGGTAGCACCTGTTAGGGTCCCAACTATGGGCAAATAGTTAATCCCCAAACTTTGGTCAAAACACTATGAAAGTATAAAAATCGACTTTAATAGAAATATATATACATAAAAATAGACTTTTATAAAAATATATCTATTAGTCATCCACATACAAGCCTGTTTCGCAGCTCATCAGTGTGGCTAGACACATCCACTCGCCGGGATCGAAACTCGGCCGATTTGGTATCAGTCGGGGTCTCTACTTCCTAAGCCATCGACGCATGGTATCAGAGAAGGGAAATTTTAACCTGTTGTATATCAGCAGTGTTTACACACGTCAGTTCCCGAGAGAACTCAATTCATTTCTGAAGAGTCACGCATATATATATATATATATATATATATATATATTTTATTTATTTTTTTTTTTGAAGGAAAATTATTACCTTCACACATTTTTAAGGAAAAAATAACAGCAATACATTTTTAATTCAAAACTAGAAGACATTTAATTTACAGTATTCTAGAATGAAATAGAAATTTTCATCAAAATCCGACTAAATCAAACTTTCTCACAATAACCGAACATTAAAAAAATATCTTAAAACCCTAGCTTTTTGCCAAAGAGTTTGATGTGCTGTTAAAGAAAACTCAAACTCCAAAACTCAAACTCTATCTTTTGCAATTTTTTTTTAACTACAAGTTAAAGCTTTTACTGTGAAACTAATAAAATGTAAACGCAAACTTCACTACACAGCTTCTTTTCTCGCACTTCCCGCCTGTGGAGTTCCCTTCCGTTCACTTGCTTCCCCGACAGCTACAATCTTCAAGAATTTAAATGTAAAGTCAATAGTCGTCTCTTATTTCACTAACCTGCATCCTCTCTCTCATGCTCCTTTCTCCGTCCACTCTACTCTCATCGGTATTCTCATCCTTCTCTTACCCACTTCCTGACACCCTCTATAATCTGTCACTCTTTCTCATAACTTTCCTCCTATGTAATCCCCTGCAAAACAGTGGCAGTAAAATGCCTTGTTTAGGGCGATATGATTATAAAAAATAATAATAAATTCTATACTATTGTAATATGGATATAAAGTGGGGGATCAATTCTACATTACAATCACTATATAAACTGATCTCTCACTTTATGTCCACAGTCATTCTTCTGTTACCCACTTCCTGACACCCCCTATAATCTGAGACTCTTTCTCATAACTTTCGTCCTATGTAACCTCCTGCAAAACGTTGGCAGTAAAATGCCTTGTTTGGGGCGATATGGTTATAAAAAACAAATTCCCTGTTATTTATTTGCTTGCCCGACAGCTACAATCTTCAAGAATTTAAATGTAAAGTCAATAGTCGTCTCTTATTTCACTAACCTGCATCCTCTCTCTCTCTCTCTCTCTCTCTCTCTCTCTCTCTCATGCTTCTTTCTCCGTCTACGCTTCTCTCATCTGTATTCTCATTCTTCTCTTACCCAACTCCTGACACTCACTATAACCTGTGACTCTTTCTCATAAATTTTCTCCTTTGTAACCCCCTGCAAAACTGACAGTAAAATACCTTGCTTGGGCGATATGAATGTAAAAAAACGCTGTGTTAAAAGCGTTTCATTTTTATCGTTATCCAAAACACTAGGCACGGATAACGTCCGTCATCAATGACGTAGAATGGAAGGTAACCAGATGTGTTTCACGTCGAGATTAGCATTGTGTTGCAAGCATGGCTTCAATCAACATACTTTGGGATCCTAACCAGATACGAACATCTAAACGTATATAATAAATGGGACTTTGTCTCTGTGTCTGTGTCTGTTATCTATAGACTCCTAAACGGCTGAACCTATTTTCTTGAAAAATTACACAGTTGTTCTATAAGCGTCTGCGAGAGTTCTTAGTTAGGTTTTGTGTCGAGATATCCCCGATAAATATCAAAAATCGATAATCGAAAAAATCGGGTTATAGAAGCAGTGGTCCGATTTGAATCAAATTTCCATACACTCATAGACAAAGACATAAGAAACGATATTCAGAAGTTTCAAGGTTGCAGTTCTTACAATAGTGCAGAAAATCGATAACATATATATGTATAAAGCAAGATGTTTGTGTGTGTGGGTCTGTTTATCCGCCTGTATGTCTGTATTTTTTTCAGTCCTTTTATTTTAGTTTTTGCTTCGGGTTTGGCTCTCAGAAGGTATAATTGTAGTTCTTAGTCTCAGCCATGATACCATTTACTTAGAGGACTTATTTAAAATTCAGTTTACGACGAAAAACTTATTTGATATCGATACCAGGAAATCAAAATTTGACTTACATCCATTCATTTTTCTTTCAGTCTACGGTTTCGCTTTAACTGGAAACAACTATTGCTTTTTAGTCTTTCGTGCCAACGTCCAAAATGTCTGAGCTCCAGGACCATGGATTAAGTTTTAAAGGTTTCATTACACCCGAGCAACGCCGGGCTATACTGCTAGTAAATATATAGATATAAACAGACGGAGAGAAAAAAATAGACAGATATGAACAGACGGAGATAGATAGATAGATAGATAGATAGATAGATAGATAGATAGATAGATAGATAGATAGATAGATAGTGGCAGATTCGCAGCTTCATCAGACCATCTGTAAGCGTAAAAATTGACACTACAAACTTTGATCTCTGTGACACCTCATTGTTTATATCTACAGTCGTAATGATTCCCGATAACAGATGTTATACATGATTTACTTTATATATAGATAGGGGTAACAAATAAGCTACAAGGGACAGGGAAATGTGGAGGGCCATAATCGTCCACGTTGTGAAGGAACACGACACATAGAAGAAAACGTAGTAGTAGTAGTAGTAATATTATACTGAATTTTATTACTTGATATATTGTGAAGAATTATACATTTCAACCCATATTTAGGGGACGAAGAGACAAAATTTAACCTTTTCCTAAGTGTATTTGTGTGAAAATGTATGCTACAACCTCTGCACGCCTATTACACCGATAGTCGATGCGCTATGCTTACATTAACACATATGTGGTTTCTCGTCATATATATATATATGTATATATATGTCATATATATATATGTATAACGTTTTTACATGCGGAGCGAAAATTTAATGCAAAATAAATATTGGTGAAAATAACAACAATATGCACATTACACGTATATTTAGAATTTAAAAAAGAAAAAAAATATATATATATGCTTATATATGTTTGTTTTCAGATTATCGAGAGAGAGCCAAAGATAAGATTTGAGAATCCAACAGAACACGTTGAACGAAGACCTTCATTTCCGCCATCACCAGAAAGCTGTATTTTAGATATGGTGATAACACAACTCAAGGTAAATGACACCTGATCTGACCTACCAAACTTATGATTCTTGATTACTTTGATGCAAACTAGTTCGGTATCTGTCAATTCGCTGACGCCAAGTTCATCATATTTTAAAATCAAATTTTTTTTTAATCATTTCACTCCAAGTAAGGTAACAAAGTCACGGGTTTACTGAGCATGAAAGTATATGAAAAAAATAAAACATGATTTTACATATATATATATATATATATATATATATATATATATATATATATATATTCCTTCTCGCCTAAATACACCTCTTCAAACAGCCCAAAATCCTCATTCCTCCCCTTCCTAAATATGCCGTTTCAGCACCCTGTAACCCCGCGACTACCAGCTCTGTCCTTTTCTACTTTGTGACCGTTGTTAACCTAAAACCCCTCCACACTCTACCCCAGGGCTTTCGCCATTTGGAAAAAAGCAATGTCGCTGACGTGACGTAGAATCTCTATTAGAGATCCTATGTCGAAATGTACATCCGGCACCTTTGAATTTTGAAAATTTTCTCTAATTTATATATATATATATAATCATTTCACCCCAATCAAGGCAGGACTGCCACTGGTGCGCAGGAGGTTACAGTGACAGGGAAAATAAACAAGGTTCAGAGGATGTCGAAGAAAGGATAAGAGATGGATGGCAATCAAGTAGATGGAAGATAACAACTGACGTTGCATTTAAACTTTTAGAGATTGTAACTATCACGGAAACAAGCAAACGGTGGGGATTTCTATAAACGGGAAGTGCGAGAAAAGAAACTGTTAAAGTAGAAGAGACAATTATGTTTAATTATTTTGACAGTAAGAGAGTAGGACCTAGATGCCAATCTAGTAGCACGAGTAAATACAATGGTCAAATAAAGATAAACAGCTCGTCAGAGCAATTACCATGAAAATACTTGTAGAAAAGACAGAGGGAGGGAAGCCACATCATGTCGGTGAGAAAGTGACTAAAGGCGAGCTGCTAAGTCCAAATTGATTATATTGCAGATCCTCCTGGGGATTTTGTCGAGAACCTTAAGATGAATAGCAGGAGCACCCGACCAGATATGGCAACAGTATTCAAATATGGATACTATGGATTTAGAGAAAGAGATGTTAAAGGTTTTAAGTGTTTTTTGTTTTATTATTAAGGAGGTATATTTTTTAAATGAGATTAACCAATAAACGTGTACCAATGCTTTCCCCAATCAAGGCAACAATGCTACTAGACCGCATGAATTTACAGAGAGTGAAAGGCAAAGAAAAGGGGAAGAATAAGAATAAGAATAAGAATATGGAGAAATGAGACAAGACTAATTATTATTAATTAATAATTAATTAATAATAATTAATAATTAATAATTAATTAATAATAATTAATAATTATTAATATGGAGAAATGAGACAAGACCAAAAAAGGAGCATTATTCAAGAAGACAAAAGATAACGATTGACGTTGCATTTAAAATTTTTTGAAGATTATAGTGACTGGGGAAAAAAAAATAAAAAAAAAAGAGAAGGAGTTCCACAGTGGGGAGCACGAGTAAAACAAATCTTTGGAATAGAAGTGGGTCCAGGGCATGACGGTAAACTGCATCCGGCAGCAAGGCCTCTGATTGGGAGGTTGTGAGGAGCATGGCACCACCTCTTAATTGCTGTTGTTCCCAGCTCCACCCTAACTCGGAGTGGTAGCACCTGTTAGCAAATAGTTAGCACATGTTGGCAAATAGTTAGCCCCTAAACGGGGGTCAAAACACTATGAAAGTATAAATTTTTTTTTTTAATCATTTCACCCCGAGCAAGGCAGAAACGCCACTGATGTGCAGGGGGCTACATAACTGTAAAAAGATTAATTAGAAAAGAGTGAGGAGTACAAACTAGACACGTTTATAGAAATATATACATAAAAATAGACTTTTATAGAAAAATATACATTTTTGAAGGAAAGATATTACAGTATAAACCGGATATAAAAGATCCTAATATAAGAGAAACCCGGATATAAGAGATGTTTTTAGCTGGTCCAAAATTAGAGCCTGTGGTAATGTGTATAAAATAGACCAAACCCAGATATAAGAGATCTTTTATCCGGTCCCGACAACTCTCTTATATCAGGGTTACACTGTACCAACAATACATTTCTTAAGAAAAAATTATTGCGATAACACAGTTTTGAAGAAAAATTCTCGGCAAAACATTTTTTAATACAAAACAAGAAGACATTTTCAGTTTTCTAAAATAAAAAAGAATAAAAACAAAGAATTGTCATTAAAATTTGACCAAATCAACCTTCTCATTATAACCGAACATTGAAAAAAAAACCTTAAAACCACACTTTTTTGGCATTAAATAATCCACAGAGGTTGATATGACGTTAAACAAAACTCAAAACTCAAGAATAGAAGTGGCAGTTACATTTAGCTAGTTCAACAGTAAAAAAGTTGGGACCTAAATGCCAATCTAGTAGCGCGCTTAAATTCATCTAGTGGTGCTATCAAGGAAAATTGGTCGTCAGAGCAGTTGTCATTAAATCATCTGTAGAAAAGGCAGAAAGACGCCACGAATAAAGTGACTTTTACAGAGGTTGATATGACGTTAAACAAAACTCAAAACTCAAGAATAGAAGTGGCAGTTACATTTAGCTAGTTCAACAGTAAAAAAGTTGGGACCTAAATGCCAATCTAGTAGCGCGCTTAAATTCATCTAGTGGTGCTATCAAGGAAAATTGGTCGTCAGAGCAGTTGTCATTAAATAATCTGTAGAAAAGGCAGAAAGACGCCACGAATAAAGTGACTTTTACAGAGGTTGATATGACGTTAAACAAAACTCAAAACTCAAGAATAGAAGTGGCAGTTACATTTAGCTAGTTCAACAGTAAAAAAGTTGGGACCTAAATGCCAATCTAGTAGCGCACTTAAATTCATCTAGTGGTGCTATCAAGGAAAATTGGTCGTCAGAGCAGTTGTCATTAAATCATTTGTAGAAAAGGCAGAAAGACGCCACGAATAAAGTGACTGAATTTGAGATCGATTACAGTACAGACCCTTTTTTGGATTTTGTCAGGAATTTTTAGATTTATGCCAGAATCAGCAGACTAGATATGGCAACAGAATCCAATGCACGGACGAATGACAGATTTATAAACGTGCAAGCTGGATTCTGACGCGAAAAAAAAAATTCTGGCACGATTTAATAAATCCTTGCAGCAAACGAAGCAATTGATTTGATACAGTCGCAACTATATGATCAGTGGAAAACCTGAGACCAAAAAGGGGTAAAGTGTTGTTCTCCTAGAGTTTCACATCAGCCGTCTTGGAATTTCAATTTGTCTTTCTCTTAGACTGGTAGTGAGTCGATTCTAACCCCTTGTAGGATGAAGGAATGAAATGGTTTCATATGGACTTTGTTATTGGAGAATACTAGAGTAACAATGTGACTAAAATGTACTGGAGCCCCATCATGCAAGAACACACGCGTCTTTGTATTAGCAGGGATACATCCGCTAGCAGGTTTGAAAATGAATTCGAAGTTTGTCCCTGTAGACAGCTCGTGCACGATGTGCTGGGAGTTTGTTTTTTTTTTTTAGTTTTGAGTTTCGTTGAACGGCACATCAACCTCTGTGGGTTATTTAATGCCAAAAAGGCGAGTTTTTAGGTATTCTTTTTAATGTTCAATCATAGTGAGAAGTTTGATTTAGTCAGATTTTAATGAAAATGTTTTGTTTTCATTCTTTTTAATTTTAGAAAACTGAAAATGTCTTCTAGTTTTGTATTCAAAAATGCTTTGTTGAGAATATTTTTTTTTTCCTTCAAAAATGTATATTCTCTATAAAACAAGTCTATTTATTCAAAGATTTATTGCTGGTAATTTTTTTTCCTTCAAAAATGTATATATTTCTATAAAAGTGTATTTTATACTTTCATAGTGTTTTGATCCCAGTTTGGGGTCGACTATTCGCTCCTAGCTGGAACCCTAACAGGTGCTACCACTCCGGGTCAGGGTGAACCTGAGAACAATAGCAATTAAGAGGTAGTTCCATGCTTCCTCACAACTTCTTAATCAGAGGCCTTGCTACCGGATGTGCTAGGAGAACACGAACTTACCAGACAGTCACCTACAATTCAAGCCCACATATTAATCGTAAAATGATTCTGGTTTCTAACCTGTATTCTACCATAGAAATTCCGATCCCCTCACAAATGGTGGTTGTGTAAATTTATATCTTCCAAATATTACCTCATCGGTAAACAAAACTGAAGAGACAAACAACGGATTAGTAATTTGTTCAATAAACCATCGGTAAAATTTCTCCTGTTGTGAGTGATCAGAGGGCGGGAAACCCTGCACACGTTGCAAATGATACGGGTATAGGAATTGCACTTGAAGTGCCCTCGATGCGGTATTATGAAATGTACCAACATTTCTCTTATAACATCATATGGCCTTCTCTACGGATTCTTCGGAAAAATTCGGAAACATTCACTCCCTCTCTACCGCCCCAAAATAACGGACAGACAAGCTTCTATCACACGCTCACTCTCACTCTCTTTCCCTCTCTGTCGCCTCTCTTTCTCTCGATCTCGCTCCTCTCTCTCTCTCTCTCTCTCTTACACACACACACACACACACACACACACAACTTCTCATCTCTCTTTATCTCTCTCTGTCTTTCGGTATCTCCCTCTCTCTCTCTCTCTCTCTCTTTATCTTTCTCACACACACACACGACATTAAAAATCTTGAGTACATCTCCTTTCTCCCTCTCCTCGTCTCTCCCTATTTATCTCTTTATCACTCCCTCTGTCTCTCGTTTTCTCTCTCTCTCTCTCTCTCTCTCTCTCTTTGTGTCACACACACACACAACTTCAAAAATCGAGAGTAGATTTCTCTTATTTTCTATCCCCCTCTCCTCGTCTCTCTCTATTTATCTCCTTATCTCTCATTCTGACTCTTGGTATCTCTCTCTTTTTCTCTCTCTCTCTCTCTCTCTCTCACACACACACACACATACAGACACACAACTTCAAAAATCATGAGTACATCTCTCTTTTCTTCTTTCTTCCTCTCCTTCTCTCTGTCTCTCTTTCTCCCTTTAACTCTCCCTCTATCTCTCTATCTCTCTCTCTCTCTCTCTCTCTCGGTATCTCTCTCACACACATACACACACATACAACTTCAAAAATCGTGTGTACATCTCTCTTTTTATTTTATCCCTCTCTTCGTCTCTCTCTCTCTCTCTCTCTCTCTCTCTATCTCTCTCTCTCTGTCTTTTGGCATCTCTCTCCCTTAAACACACACACACACGCAACACCAAAAACTGTGCGTACACCCCTCTTCTCATCTCTTCTCATCTTTCTACCTCTCCTCGTCTCTCTCTATTTCTCCCTTTATCTCTCCCTCTGTCTCTTGGTATCTATCTCTCTCTCTCTCACACACACACACACACACACACACACACACAAAACTTCAAAAATCGTGAACATATCTCTCTTCTTTTCTTTTTCTCTCTCTCTGCTCGTCTCTGGTTTTCTTTCTTTATCTTCCTCTCCGTCTCTCTCTCTCTCTCTCTCTCTCTCTCTCTCACACACACACACACACACACACACACACACAACTTAAAAAATCGTAACCATATCTCTCTTCTCTTCTTCTGCATTCCAGAAGCTGGGTAGAGTAGATATTAGTTATTATATTTAACTATTATTTAATTATCGAGATATATAAAATGATTTTAAAATAATAATTATTTTGAAATAAAATTTTTAAATCATTTTAATCGATAATCAAAATTAAATATTTGAAAAATTAAAAAATATAAATTTGTAATTTAATTACAAAATATAATTTAATTACAAAAGTAAATATTTGAAAAATTAAAATTTAAAAAATGAAACATTTTTTAATTTTTAATTTTAAATAATAATTTTAAAATAATAATAATTTTAAAATAATATATAAAATAATTTTATTATTTAATTATCGAGAGACAGGAAAGTTTCGCTAGATATAAAGAAGAGAGTATCGGATGAAGAAAATACTTGAAGCAACGAAACTGTGGTTCTACAGAAAGATGCTGAGGATACCTTGAACCGAAAATGTGAGTAACGACGAGGTTTTGGAGAGAATGGACACGAAAAGGAAACTGATACATAATATCAGGAAGTTTCTGTAACATGTAATAAGGAAGGAGGGCTTGGAGAATCTGATACTCACGAACAAATAGAAAGAAGAAAAGACTAGGGAAAGCAATGCGTGTCTTACTTGAAGGGCTTGAACAGGGCTTGAGAGAGGTAACAAGAGAAGAGGTGTTAAGAGGTACAAGGGAGAGGGGAATATGGAAGGCTATGATTGCCTACGTCCTGAAGGGACACGGCACATAAAAGAAAATAAGTATTGGTAGTAGTAATATGATCTCGATTTTTTATTAATAATTGTTGATATTTCTTTTCTCTTAACTTTATTTTCTTTATCTACAAGTCAACCATCCGTCCGTGCATGGAGTACTGCTGCCATTTATGGTCAGGTGCCCCTGCCGTTCTCCTCAGTGTTCTTGAAAAGCTCCAAAGGAGAGTCTGTAATGTGATAGGTACTAATCTGGCGACTCGACTGCAGCCACTTCCCCATCGTCGAAATGTGGCCTCCCTTTGTCTCTTCTATAAATACTTTCATGGCTTTTGCTCGGATGAGCTTAAGTCACTGATGCCTCCTCAACAGGTGTTTACCCGTGCAACCAGACTGGCAACTGGGTCCCACCCATTCACAGTCAGGTTAGCCAAACGCAGACGACAATTCTACTCCTGCAGCTTCCTCTCTCGCACTTCCCGCCTGTGGAACTCACTCCCGTATTCTTGCTTTCCTGACGGCTACTACCTCCAGAAATTTAAAAGCAAAGTTAATACTCACCTACTAACCACTGGACTCTAGCTCTCTCCCCTCCCCTGTATAATCTTCACGTTCTCTCCGCCCATGTATCTGTCATCGCACCTGCTTTCTCAGCTTTCTATTGTTCCTTTCTAACTAGCTTGTACTCCTCACTCTTTTCTAATTAATCTTTCTACATATGTGTAACCCCCTGCACATCAGTGGCGTTTCTGCCTTGCTCGGGGTGAAATGATTAAAAAAAAAAAAAAAAAATTAAACACTTGTAATATTTGTAATCTCTGTGCAGGGCCCGGAAGTTTTTTACGTCTGAATCTATCCTGCACATTTATAAATCTACCATCCGCCCATGCATTGAATACTATTGCCATATCTGGTCGGGTGCCCCTGCTATTCTCCTTGGGCTTCTCGACAAGGTACAGCGGAGGGTCTTTAATGTGATCGATACCGACTTAGCAGACCGCCTGCAGTCTCTCTCTCACCGGTGCGACGTGGCTTCCCTGTGTCTCTTCTATAAATACTTTCACGGCTTCTGCTCCGATGAACTTAGATCACTGGTGCCGCCTAGGTTCGAATTTGCACGAGATACTAGATTAGCAACTAGATCCAACCCTTTTACAGTGAAACCGATAAAATGCAACCGCAACTTCTACTCCAATAGTTTCTTTTCTCGCACTTCCCGACTGTGGAATTCCCTTCCACATGACTGCTTTCCCCGACGGCTACAATCTCCAGGAGTTTAAATGTAAGGTCAATAGACACCTCCTAACAAACTAACTCGCTTCCATTGTTTCAAGCACTCTTCCCACCCACCCAACTATCTATCACCCCCCCACTTCTGACATTTCCTATATCTAACCACTCTTTCTATTTACCTTCCCCTATGTAGCCCCAAGCGCAATAGTGGCAGTGGAATGCCTTGCTTGGGGTGGCACTGCAGTATTTCATTTCGTTTATAAAAACTTGTCTAAATAGCTCATGTACAGTTTCGCGCCAATACCCTTGGGAAAGGTATTAATCTGTCTCTTCCTTCCATCTATGGGTTAAATAACAGGACAGATTGGGTTCTATAGCCTTGGCTGGCAACCAGTCTACCGCGGAAAGCAATGGCAACCAACTGTGGCATAATCTCCTGCCCAGTTAGTCATGTCTCTTTTGAGACATGATTGCCCAAGCGTGTTTCACGTATGGCACTTAACTGACAGAATATAATAGTTGAAAACAATTAAAACTTCTACTGGACATAAAGTGGGAGATCGGTTTTCTATTGTTATAAAGTAGTAAACTGATCCCCCACTAATTACTACTTAATAATATAATCTAATACATCTTTCTCCCTTTAGCTATGAGCCAGGACAGATTGGGTTCTATAGCCTTGGTCGGAAACCAGTCTACCGCAGAAAGCAATGTCAACCTACTGCGGGATAATCATCTGCCCAGTCAGTCATGTCTCTTTCGAGACATGATCGCCCAAGCGTGTTTCACGTATGGCACTTAACTGACAGAATATAATAGTTGAAAACAATTAAAACTTCTACTGGACATAAAGTGGGAGATCGGTTTTCTATTGTTATAAAGTAGTAAACTGATCCCCCACTAATTACTACTTAATAATATAATCTAATACATCTTTCTCTTTTAGCTATGAGCCAGGACAGATTGGGTTCTATAGCCTTGGTCGGCAACCAGTCTACCGCAGAAAGCAATGGCAACCTACTGCGGGATAATCATCTGCCCAGTCAGTCATGTCTCTTTCGAGACATGATCGCCCAAGGGTGTATCACGTATGGCATTTAACTGACTGACAGAGAAAGCTAGTCTGATTTCGTTTCAATAAGCAACAACAGGAAATTAGAACGACAGTAATATTTGTGAAAAATAATAATTCTTACCAATTCTTTATTCAATGTAATTAAATTCATAATAAATTTATCCCATTATATTTTTGTATTGTTTTTTCTTTCTTTGTTGTCCTTTTTTTTTTTACTTTGTCGAATTTAATTCTTAATGATGATTGTCGTCAAAGACTTGACAATGTCCTCTAATCCGTCTCTTCCTTCCAGTTATGGGTTAAATAGCAGGACAGATTGGGTTCTATAGCCTTGGTCGGAAACCAGTCTACCGCAGAAATCAATGTCATCCTACTGCGGGATAATCATCTGCCCAGTCAGTCATGTCTCTTTCGAGACATGATCGCCCAAGCGTGTTTCACGTATGGCACTTAACTGACAGAATATAATAGTTGAAAACAATTAAAACTTCTACTGGACATAAAGTGGGAGATCGGTTTTCTATTGTTATAAAGTAGTAAACTGATCCCCCACTAATTACTACTTAATAATATAATCTAATACATCTTTCTCCCTTTAGCTATGAGCCAGGACAGATTGGGTTCTATAGCCTTGGTCGGCAACCAGTCTACCGCAGAAATCAATGTCATCCTACTGCGGGATAATCATCTGCCCAGTCAGTCATGTCTCTTTCGAGACATGATCGCCCAAGCGTGTATCACGTATGGCATTTAACTGACTGACAGAGAAAGCTAGTCTGATTTCGTTTCAATAAGCAACAACAGGAAATTAGAACGACAGTAATATTTGTGAAAAATAATAATTCTTACCAATTCTTTATTCAATGTAATTAAATTCATAATAAATTTATCCCATTATATTTTTGTATTGTTTTTTCTTTCTTTGTTGTCCTTTTTTTTTTTTACTTTTTTTTTTCTTTGTCGAATTTAATTCTTAATGATGATTGTCGTCAAAGACTTGACAATGTCCTCTAATCCGTCTCTTCCTTCCAGTTATGGGTTAAATAGCAGGACAGATTGGGTTCTATAGCCTTGGTCGGCAACCAGTCTACCGCAGAAAGCAATGTCAACCTACTGCGGGATAACCTTCTGCCCAGTCAGTTATGTCTCTTTCGAGACATGATCGCCCAAGCGTGTTTCACGTATGGCACTTAACTGACAGAATATAATAGTTGAAAACAATTAAAACTTCTACTGGACATAAAGTGGGAGATCGGTTTTCTATTGTTATAAAGTAGTAAACTGATCCCCCACTAATTACTACTTAATAATATAATCTAATACATCTTTCTCCCTTTAGCTATGAGCCAGGACAGATTGGGTTCTATAGCCTTGGTCGGCAACCAGTCTACCGCAGAAAGCAATGGCAACCTACTGCGGGATAATCATCTGCCCAGTCAGTCATGTCTCTTTCGAGACATGATCGCCCAAGGGTGTATCACGTATGGCATTTAACTGACTGACAGAGAAAGCTAGTCTGATTTCGTTTCAATAAGCAACAACAGGAAATTAGAACGACAGTAATATTTGTGAAAAATAATAATTCTTACCAATTCTTTATTCAATGTAATTAAATTCATAATAAATTTATTATATTTTTGTATTGTTTTTTCTTTCTTTGTCGAATTTAATTCTTAATGATGATTGTCGTCAAAGACTTGACAATGTCCTCTATCTCTTCACAGATGACCAGCGAAGGGCGACGGATTAACTGCCATGTGAGGAATTCTTATTTCCCTTCTTTTATTTTCCCTTTTTTTTTTTTTGTTCTTTTTTGTTCTTTTTTTCTGGTTTATTCGACATAAATCTATCAAACCGAACGAATTCATCAACTGTTTTCAGAACATTTATTTTTTTATGCGATAAAAGACCGTAGTGCGTGTTATTTTTTATATATTTTTTCGAAGGTTCAGCAGAAATCAAAGATCAAGAATGTTTATAATGCATAAATTGCAACGCATAATTGTACAATACATGCTGTATTTTATTCATTTATTTGGCGTGGTACGGTGGATATCGGCTCGGAACGAGAAACTGGGGAGCCGAGTTCAAATTCCAGCTGAATCCATTGTATTCACTTACGCGCAAATACCCTTGGGAAAGGTATTAGTCCGTCTATTCCTTCCAGTTATGGGTTAAATAACAGGACAGATTGGGTTCTATAGCCTTGGTCGGCAACCAGTCTACCGCAGAAAGCAATGGCAACCTACTGCGGGATAATCTTCTGCCCAGTCAGTCATGTCTCTTTCGAGACATGATCGCCTAAGCGTGTTTCACGTATGGCACTTAACTGACTGATTTGGCGAACCTGAAGCAAACTACCACCACGTTTAATGTCGTTGTTTATCATTTTTTTTTTTTTCGGCGCAGTTCTATCGATTACCCCCTTAGCTTTACGACTGGCAAAAAATCTTTGAAAAATTTTAAAATTTAAACATTTCCTGGAGGGGGATCAGTTTCTCATACAACGTTATATTAAATCGAGCCTCCATTGTAAAACCAGTCGCCGGTACGACATTACCGCAACCTGTAAATGTGTTCATTATCAAATTATTTGGACTTTTTTCGGTGCAATATTATCTTTTACAACTTAAACTTTACGAATGACAAACAAATTTTGCAAAAATTTAAATA
Organism: Ascarosepion bandense; assembly: GCA_037127315.1. NCBI lineage: Eukaryota > Metazoa > Mollusca > Cephalopoda > Sepiida > Sepiidae > Ascarosepion > Ascarosepion bandense. Next base: position 3,176,558 of record JBBBDQ010000909.1, on the reverse strand, counting down.
TTTAAACGATTTTGTGTCGGGGGGCGTTTCTCATACAACCTTATAGTAATTTAAAAATGGAGGATCGATTTACATTAACGTTGAATGAAAAACTGACCCCCACCCCAAATTTGTTTAAATGTTGTAATTTTTCAACATTTTTTTTTTTGATAATCGGAAAGTTTAACTAACAATCAATAGGACAGCGCTGAAAAAAGTAAAAAAAAAAAAAAATGAAAACAACGAAATTAAATGTGGTGGTAGTCTGCTTCGGGTCCGCCATTTATTTATTTAATAATTGAAATAAAAAATACAAACGAGGCAGGAGCTTTGGTCGAAGTTTTATTCAACTATAACGCTACTCCAGGAACAAACATGGTGGGGGGCTTATTCGTTTTCTTTTATGTACGAATTAATAATATTTGAAACTAATTCTCCTGAACTAAGTTTTAAGTTCATTAATGAAATATTCATTTTTACCTCTTCTTTTTCGAAAGAACACAGAGACACGGGCACACCTAAACACACACGAAAAATACAGATACATACACACATACATACATACATAATTGGAGTAGATAGACTAAACTATCGCCCGGTTCACATTCCACCCACATTTAATGAATAGGTGTAGATGCTCATCCCTTGTTCCCTGTTTAGGATGTGGTTTCCGGCTTTCTTTTTTCCAATCTTTTCACTCTTATGTAGCCCCCTGCACATCAGTGGCGTTACCGCCTTGCTTGGGGTGATGTGATTAAAAAAAATACATACATACATACATACATACATACATACATACAGAGTATCTTTTTCTTTGATTAGATTTCTCGAACATTCACGCCGGTAGTTGAAAATAAATATACTGTTAAATAAAAACAGGGAGCGTCTGCTAAATACTAAATAGAACATTATATACTTAGTTTTTGGTCATAATTAAATTAGACTAGTTCGCACTTGTGGATGTGCGTTGTGGTACAGTGGATATCGGCTCGGAACGAGAAACTGGGGAGCCGAGTTCGAATTCCAGTTGAATCCGTTGTATTCACTTACGCGCAAATACCCTTGGGAAAGGTATTAATCCGTTTCTTCCTTCCAGTTATGGGTTAAATAGCAGGACAGATTGGGTTCTATAGCTCTTGGTCGGCAACCAGTCTACCGCGGACAGCAAAGGTTGGTATGTATTATTAACCAGGTCGAGTGTAACATCAATTAAATCTACATTTGCAAAGCTTTAATTTGTGTTAAGGTTAAGATTTTTTAATTTCCTGATTTGTCAGCTTGAATCTTGTAGAATTTTTCACCACCAAAAACCGTCATCTCTATATATCCCTATGTCGTTAACGTTGATATCATTGTTAGCAGTAAAAGATTATATAAAAGGAATAAGACGACAAGGTTCGGAGACTCAGCAGAAGTCTGGACTCGGCTGCAATCGAACGTAGTCCAAGGAGGACGGGTTCGGCTGCGGCCTAGTACGTGTTTACTCCCAGCCTGGAGAGCTAGCACGTATGCGTTTTGGCCGTGGGCTGGCGAGTGTTTTGCTTCCTTTACAGGATTTGACTGCGATTAAACGGGGTTGCTGCGAGGTAGATCACGCGAAGCCACGGCAGTTGAACTTGAACAGTCTCCTTTGCCGAATCGACTGCGAATAACGGGATCTCAGGCGGACTAGACCGTTCCATCTCCATTGACCGATCATGTCTCAAAAGGGACATGACTGACTGGGCAGAAGATTATCCCACAGTAGGTTGCCATTGCTTTCTGCGGTATATAAAGCTGAATGTGAAACAGGGTTGTTTAACACTTCTGTATATTCAGGCTTGGTGGGGAGGTCGGTTAAATGTTCCCGAGTGGATGCTTTCCCAATCACTCAGTCAGTCAGTTAAGTGCCATACGTGATACACGTTTGGGCGATTATGTTTCGAAAGAGACATGACTAACTGGGCAGAAGATTATCCCACAGTAGGTTGCCATTGCTTTCTGCGGTAGACTTGCCAGCCAAGGCTATAGAACCCAATCTGTCCTGTTATTTAACCCAAAACTGAAGGAAAGAGACGGATTAATACCTTTCCCAGGGGTATTTGCGCGTAAGTGAATGCAAGGAATTCATCTGGAATTCGAACTCGGCTCCCCGATTTCTCGTTCCGAGCCAATATACACTGCGCCACAATGCACATCTTGAAGCAGATTCAAACCTGTTATAAGATTTACTGTTTGTAAAAGATTTATTCCCTGGAAGAGTTATTACTAAATTTATATTCTATGGAGGAGGGTATATGTTTGGTTACGGATGGAAGGTGATTAGAATTTGGATGGATGTATATTGGATTTGCGTTTGTTTTCGTGGAGGGTTAGTATGTATTATGAAACAAGTCTAATACAACATCAAAGAAATCTACTTTTTTAACTTTGAGTTGATCTTTAAGGTGTTGTCGTCCTGCTGCCTTGACCGACATAGAACTCACTACACCCCTATAGTATTCTTTGTGCATTTGAAACCCTGGCGCAGTTTGCAGCGAAATTCATAATCTTATCAAATAGCTGAATACTTGATGCTTCGCCAGGGCTACCAAGAGTGTTTTTATTCTGACACTGGATGGGTTGCCTCTAGGCCCCATCCTCTTATTTAACCCATAACTGGAGGGAGGTGACGGATTAATACCTTTCCCAAGGATACCAGTGCTTAAGTGAATGCGGATTACTCAACTGGAATTCGAACTCGGCTCACCGATTTCTCTTTCCAAGCCGACACCCACTGCACCACAACGCACATCCGTCACTGAACGCTTACAGCGCCTGGTATTCCCAAGCGGTCACCCATCTAGGTACTGACCAGGCTCACGTTGCTTAACATTGGTGATCGAACGAGAACCGGTGTATTCAACGTGATATGCCGTAAGCATAAGGCGTAGACTTTTAACTGTGTATTAATATCTTATAATGTGCGTTGTGATATCGACTCGGAACGCGAAATCGGGGAGCCGAGTTCGAATTCCAATTCAATTTCTTGCATTCACTTACGCACAAATACCCTTAGGAAAGGTATTAATCCGTCCCTTGCCTCCAGTTATGGGTTAAATAATAAGACAGATTGGGTTCTATAGCCATGGCTGTCAACCAGTTTACATTGCAGAAAGCAATGGCAACTTACTGCGGGATAATCTTCCGCCCAGTCAGTCATGTCTCTTTTGAGACATGATCGCCCAAAGCGTGTATCACGTATGGCACTTAACTGATTGACTGAATATAATAGTTGGAAACATAATTAAAGCTGCTAGTGAACATAAGGTTGGGGATCGGTTTTCTATTGTTATGAAGTAATAAACTGATCCCCCATTAATTGCTACTTAATAATATAATACATCTCTTTTCCTTCAAGCTATGGGTTGAATAGCAAGAGAGATTGGGTTCTGTAGCACTGGTTAGCAACCAGTCTACCGCAGAAAGCAATGGTAACCTATTGTGGGATAATCTTCTGCCCAGTCAGTCATGTCTCGAAAGAGACATGATCACCCAAAGCGTGTATCACGTATGGCACTTAACTGACTGACTGATTCTTTTCTTGAATTTTGAGAAAGGTTACATGATTTTGAGAATGATTTGTTTTTTTTTATTTTCCCGCCGCTTAATTTTTTCCGCCATTTAAAATAACTTTCGCGCCATTTTTTTTCAGACACTTTCTGACCTGACCGACAGCCACGTCCTTTGCGCTCTGATGAACGCTTTTGTCCCTGAAGCGTTTACTCTTGAAATCCTCGTCAATGACAGGTGCGATTGCTGCCATAAAATTAATACTCATTTTGTTTATCACTCTTCTTTAATTCTTTTTTTTCCTTTTTTGTTATGCTTTTTCTTCTTTTTCCTCTTCTTTGTCTTCTTCTTTTTCTTCCCTTATCTGTTATCTTCTTTTTTTATCCTCTGTCATCTTTCTTCTTCTTCTTCTTCTTCTTTTTCTTCCTTTCTTCTTCTTCTTCTTCTTCTTCTTCTGCTTCTTCTTTTTCCATTATTTTCTTCTTCTTCTTTTCTTCTTTTTCCATTATTTTTCTTCTTCATTTTCTTCTTTTTCTTTTTTCCATTATTTTTCTTCTTCTTCTTCTTCTTCTTCTTCTTCTTTTTCCATTATTTTTCTTCTTCTTCTTTTTCTTCTTTTTCCATTATTTTTCTTCTTCTTTGACTTCACACCTTACTCTTTCTTTTTCTACGTTCTCTTTTTTTTCTCCTAACTTATTTCTCTACACACATTCTTTTCCCCATTTGCTTAATTCCTTCCTTCTTCCCATTCCTTTTCTTTCTTCCTTTCTTTCTTTTACTTTCCTTTTTATTGGTTGCATTCTTTTCATCATGACATCACAATTCAACTCTACACTTTCATCTTTGTTTCTTTCTTCAACCATTTTTCATTAGTCACGTGACCAATTTGAACATTTTATTCTTTTGTAGATGGACGACGAATCTTGTGCTCAAAACAATGGAGGAAATGTTTCAGATCAGTTCCCCCTTCAGTTGTGAAGATCTTATGGAGGTATTATTGAGATAGATAGATAGATAGATAGATAGATAGATAGATAGATAGATAGATAGATAGATAGATATATATGAACAGATTGAGAAAGAAAGAAAGAAAGAAAGAAAGAAAGAAAGGAAGGAAGGAAGAAAGAAAGAAACCGGGTGTTTCTTATGTACGAACCATACGCACGTCTATTGAACAGGGTAAGAGGCTCATCACTTGTTCCCTGTCTAGGATGTGGTTTCCGGCTTTCTCTTTTCCAATCTTTTCACTATTACGTAACCCCCTGCACATCAGTGGCGTTACCGCCTTGCTCGGGGTGATACGATTAAAAAAAAATACGCTTTGCCAACAAGACCATATTCGATAACAACTGTTGATATCATCGACGTGTATATAAAGTAATAACGTATATATTTCTCAACTTTTACCAGATTTTATATGCTATCAGAGTGAGGTTTTAGATCTGTTTTTCACAATTCAAGTCATAGGAGGCCCAATCATATATTTCAGGAAGTTATTCCTTTTTTTTTTCAGGGAGACAAAATGTCTGTTTGCGCCTATTTCTGCTTCTTCTTCATGGCAGCATGTCGTTACCGACAATGTCGAGCTGTGACAACAATATATGTGAGTTTTTCAGGGTTGTTTTTTTTTATTTCAATTTTGAAAATTTTCGTCAAAGTTTGTAATAGATAGATAGATAGATAGATAGATAGATAGATAGATAGATATTAGTAGCCGTGGATAGATAGATAGATAGATAGATAGATAGATAGATAGATAGATAGATAGATAGATAGATATTAGTAGCCATAGATAGATAGATAGATAGATAGATAGATAGATATTAGTAGCCATAGATAGATAGATAGATAGATAGATAGATAGATATTATATAGTATCCATAGATAGATAGATAGATAGATAGATAGATAGATAGATAGATAGATAGATAGATATTAGTAGCCGTAGCTAGCTAGCTAGATAGATAGCTAGCTAGCTAGCTAGATAGATAGATAGATAGATAGATAGATAGATAGATAGATAGATATTAGTAGCCATAGATAGATAGATAGATAGATAGATAGATAGATAGATAGATAGATAGATAGATAGATATTAGTAGCCGTAGCTAGCTAGCTAGATAGATAGATATTAGTAGCCATAGATAGATAGATAGAAAATAAATATATATTATCATATATATCCTACATAGACAAGCTAGATATATTATACACTCACATGCATATAGTATATCCACAGCAGTGTTGATAACGTTTTTTGATATAGTCAGACGCAAGTCGTTTGCTCAGTTAAGAGTGAATCACTGTTTTTACACAATCAGGTTTGCTTCTGCATTTCTGTAGAAAAACTTGATGTAAGTGAGAGTAGTTTCGGATTCTACTGTCTAATAATAATGGTTATTTACTACATTTTATTATGATAAGTTAAAGAACAAATAGGAAATGCTTATCAATCCAACACGTTTCACTTTTATTAAATCCTCAACAAAGAATGAGATATAGAAAAAATGAAGAAATAAATTCTAATATTTTTCCTTTTGTGTTGCTTGATTTTTATTTGTCAATCATGTTTCACATGCATTCGACTTTTAAAACCAACGTTAGTATCATTTGTGGCGTCCTAAATTTAAGAAAGAATGACGCATCCATTCGGAGTTTCAAGAAATTAACCGACGCCAGGCCTACTTGGAAAACTGTAAACATTGCTATATGCATGTGAGTGTATAATATATCTAGCTTGTCTATGTAGGATTTATATGATAATATATATTTGTAAGTGTGTGGGTGTGCGTGTATAGTAAATATTATGTTTGTTGATTTTACATATGTTGATTTCCAATGGTTTTTGCGTACATTTCGTTTGCTTTAGATAGAAATTCATTAGATTTATTAAAAATAGACGCAATAAAGGTTGGTACGTAATATAGTATTTCTGATGTCTGTTTATAGTAAGTGCTATTATTATGAGCATAATCTTGAAGTTCCTTTTATGCAGTGAATGATATTCTTTTTCAGTTAAAATGGTATTTGTAAAATCAAATTTATGGTGAGTTTTGCTCCTATGTATTACAATAAAGATTTTTTAATTATAATATTCTTACATTTATTGGGATAGGCTGTCTGGACATCAGTATTATATTGCATCTACACTTTATTTTTTAAGACAACCTCTAGTTGATAGCATTCGTTTATTTGCACAGTTCTTACTAAATCACTATTCCTACAATGTCAGCTCTGCTTTTGTAATCTTCGTGGGGAAAAAAACTTGTTTTAATCGACTGCAGTTTTCGATTCAACTGTTTGATAATGTAAGAACGTAGCTGTTATTTTTTTTTATATTTATGAGAAAACTTTATAGAACTTTGATAAAATTTATGGAATTTTGGTAAAATTCATGGTATTTTGGTAAAATTTATGGAACTTTGGTAAAATTTATAGAATTTTGATAAATTTATGTAATTTTGGTCAAATTTATGGAATTTTGGTAAAATTTATGGAATTTTTATAAAATTTATAGAATTTTGGTAAAATTTATGGAATTTTGGTAAAATTTATGGAATTTTGGTAAAATTCATGGAATTTTGATAAAATCTTTTAGTTTCTCATTTTTGTGAAATTAATTTTATTTCTGCTGATTTATTTTCAGGAACGAATGGAAGGTGAAATTCGAATGTTCGAATGTCTTATAGAGAACACAATGGAGGCAAGCAGAAAGAAAACGCTTACGAAAAAATGCGAACTCATGGAAAAAGTCAGAAGTCTGACAAAGAGTAAGAATTTGAAATCTTTAACTTTGTTTTTAGGGCAGCGTCATGCCAACTCGTGTCTTTATAGTGATGGGAGTATAAAATCTTGTCATGTTATAACGGTTAAACTTACCAACATATTATTTTTATTAATTTCGCCCAAGCAAGGCAATAAAGCCACTAAGACGCAGTGTATAGTTGTTATACAGATAATTTATACAATCGAAAACTGAAAAAGGCATTGCCGAAATTTAAATCTGAATATCGTTAACGAAAGATGCATTCTAAAAGCTAAGCAAAGTACTAAGAAACAGGAAATTTTCATAAGGAAAAAGAAAATAGTACTGAACTGCTATGTAATATCAATCCTTCTATATGGCAGTGAATGGTGGACAATTTCCTCACAGATGAAGAGGAGACTTGAAGCAAGAGAAACAATGAAAAGAGTGCTGAACTGCTATGTAATACCAATCCTTCTAGATGGCAGTGAATGCTGGACAATTTCCTCACAGATGAAGAGGAGACTTTAAGCAAGAGAAACAAAGAAAAGAGTGCTGAACTGCTATGTAATATCAATCCTTCCATATGGCAGTGATTGATGGACAATTTCCTCATAGATGAAGAGGAGACTTGAAGCAAGAGAAACAAAGAAAAGAGTGTTGAACTGCTATGTAATATCAATCCTTCCATATGGCAGTGATTGCTGGACAATTTCCTCATAGATGAAGAGGAGACTTGAAGCAAGAGAAACAAAGAAAAGAGTGTTGAACTGCTATGTAATATCAATCCTCCTCTATGGCAGTGAATGCTGGACAATTTCCTCACAGATGAAGAGGAGACTTGAAGCAAGAGAAACAAAGAAATGAGTGCTGAACTGCTATGTAATATCAATCCTCCTGTATGGCAGTGATTGCTGGACAATTTCCTCACAGATGAAGAGGAGACTTGAAGCAAGAGAAACAAAGAAATGAGTGCTGAACTGCTATGTAATATCAATCCTCCTGTATGGCAGTGATTGCTGGACAATTTCCTCACAGATGAAGAGGAGACTTGAAGCAAGAGAAACAAAGAAAAGAGTGCTGAACTGCTATGTAATATCAATCCTTCTATATGGCAGTGATTGCTGGACAATTTCCTCACAGATGAAGAGGAGACTTGAAGCAAGAGAAACAAAGAAAAGAGTGCTGAACTGCTATGTAATATCAATCCTTCTATATGGCAGTGATTGCTGGACAATTTCCTCACAGATGAAGAGGAGACTTGAAGCAAGAGAAACAAAGAAAAGAGTGCTGAACTGCTATGTAATATCAATCCTTCTGTATGGCAGTGATTGCTGGACAATTTCCTCACAGATGAAGAGGAGACTTGAAGCAAGAGAAACAAAGAAAAGAGTGCTGAACTGCTATGTAATATCAATCCTCCTATATGGCAGTGATTGCTGGACAATTTCCTCACAAATGAAGAGGAGACTTGAAGCAAGAGAAACAAAGAAAAGAGTGTTGAACTGCTATGTAATATCAATCCTCCTATACGCCAATGAATGCTGGACAATTTCCTCACAGATGAAGAGGAGACTTGAAACAAGAGAAACAAAGAAAAGAGTGATGAACTGCTATGTAATATCAATCCTTCTATATGGCAGTGAATGCTGGACAATTTCCTCATAGATGAAGAGGAGACTTGAAGCAAGAGAAACAAAGAAAAGAGTGCTGAACTGCTATATAATATCAATCCTCCTATGTGGCAGTGAATTTTGGACAATTTCTTCACAGTTGAAGAAGAAAAAGGAACAAATGAAAATAATCTAGTGAAGGACACTGAGAATTCCATGAACAGAGCGAGTAAACAACGAGAAAGTCTTTAATAACATGGTGACAAAAAGAGCACTTCGAATAGTGAAAGAGACTGTTGAAATGTCAACTCTCCCAGGGCATATCGAAAGATAGAGGATGGAAGCAGTCCACCTAACTCATAACCTTGTATGAATGGATGGCACAACAACTATGGGCCAGGAATGGTAGGAAGCTGCGAAGTGTCTTGATTGTCCACAGCCTAAAGGGAAAATGCACATAAAAGAAGGTTTAGTCGGATGGAAATTAGTAGAAGGAATTAATTTATCAAGTACAACAACCAGAAAATTTCGGCATTGAAGCCGGAAATATTATCACATTTAAAATTAGCCCACTCTGAATAGATTCTCTCTCTCTCTCTCTCTCTCTCTCTCTCTCTCTCTCTCTCTCTCTCTCTACACCGCATTGTGGTACGCTATCTTTTACGACGATCAGTGATATCATGTACAAGTCTGGTCTGATGTTTATCGTCGAGAAATAATCCGATCAGCGCACTCTGAATGCATTTTCTTCTCATCAGACTCTTTTTTATAATCTTTTCACCCCAGTGAAGGCAGAAAGGCTACTGAGGCGCTGAAGGGTACAGTGAAAGAATAAAAAAGTAGAAAGGATGTCGAAGAAAAGATAAGTAAATAAAAGATGGCAATTGACGTTGCATTTAACCTTTTAGAGATCGTAGCTATTGGGATGTTGAAGAAAAGATGAGTGATGAATGGGAATCAAGTAGATAGAAGATGGCAATTGACGTTGCATTTGGACTTTTAGAGATTGTAGCTATTGGGATGTTGAAGAAAAGATAAGTGATGAGTGGGAATCAAGTAGATAGAAGATGGCAATTGACGTTGCATTTGAACTTTTGAAGGTTGTAGATATCAGGGAAGCAAGCCAATGGAAGTGAGTTCCATCAACGGGAAGTGCGAGAAAAGAAACTCTTAGTGTAGAAGAGGTGGTTACATTAAACTATTTTACGGTAAAAAAGATGGGGAATTGATGCTGATCTAGTAGCACTAGTAAATAAACGTGGCCGGAATACCAGGGAAAAAAGCAGTTTCCATGAAAATAATTGTAGAAAAGACAGAGGGGAGCCACATTACGCCGTTGAGAAAGTGGCTGGAGGCTGGCGGTCTACTAAGTCAGGATCGAGCCTCATTTGGATTTTGTCGAGAACCTCAAGATGAACAGCAGGAGCACCCAGCCACATATTGCAACAGTATTCAATGCTCGGACGAATTCTAGATTTATAAGTGCAAAAACGGATTCTGGCAAAAAAAATTTTCCTGTCCCGACATAGTGAACCAACCTTCCTAAGAGTAGATGCGACGCAATGTACTATACGAGTGAACAGATAAAAAATCACATACTTGCCATGGTGGGCTAATTTCCCAATCTGACAATGTTGATGGCTTCAACATGAAAAAAGTAAAAGAATACCTTCTGGTTGTCAGATCTGATAAGGTTAATTTTGACGATAAGCATTCACACTTACCAGAGCCAAAGCGTCCAAGGTGTTTTGCTTGTCGGGCTGCTGTGTAAATGCGTAAACCCACGCTAGTCGTTTCGTCAGCTGCGTCCTCTCCTCTCGCAAGTTTGGTCCAAGAAAGATATATTCTTCGACCTCTGTCATTTTGTGCTAATTGGCACGAGCCGGGGACTCTGACTGAGAACGAGGCCGACGGCGATGGTTTTTGTCCATAAAAAGGGTCTGAGACATTGGCTGCCAGTGCCGTTGGGACCGTGGTGACCTGCACTGGTATAGAGATTCGTATTGAGTTACGATTTTGTTTATTTTTGTCTGGAAGCTGGACGCTAGCTTCAAACCTACGAGTGGAGCGAACGGTGGAACCGAAACGTGACAGAAATCCACTGTTTAACTACATTACAGATCTATCTATCTATCTATCTATCTATCTATCTATCTATCTATCTATCTATCTATCTATCTCAGCTATCAGTCATCAACGGTTCCTATCTATCTATCTATCTCAGCCAGTTCCTTCCTATCTATCTATCTATCTATCTATCTATCTATCATAATGTGATCATGATCTTTCTCTCTGACAATTACATACTGATCCTTACATCAGTCAGTTAAGTGCCATATGTGATACACGCTGAGGGCGATCATGTCTCGAAAGAGACATGACTGACTGGCAGAAGATTATCCCACAGTAGGTTGCCATTACTTTCTGCGCTAGACTGGTTGCCAGCCAAGGCTATAGAACCAAACCTGTTCTATTATTTAACCCATAATTGGAAGGATGAGACGGATTAATACCTTTCCCAAGGGTATTTGTGCGTAAGTGAATGCAAGTTACGATTCTGTTTATTTTTGTCTGGAAGCTGGACGCTAGCTTCAAACCTACGAGTGGAGCGAACGGTGTAACCGAAACGTGACAGAAATTCACTGTTTAACTACATTTTATTTTAATTTTATCTAACACTAGCAGTATAGCCCGGCGTTGCTCGGATGTAATGAAAGCTTTAAAACTAATCCATGGTCCTGTAGCTCAGACTCTTTGGACGTTGGCACGAAAAACTAAAAAGCAATAATTGCTTCCAGTTAAAGTGAAACCGTAGACTGAAAGAAAAATGAATGAATCTAAGTCAAATTTTGATTTTCTGGTATCGATATCAAATAAGTTTTTTTCGTCGTAAACTGAATTTTGAGGGCTAAATAAGTCCTCCGAGTAAATGCTTTCATGGCTGAGACTAAGAACTACAATTATACCTACTTAGAGCCAAACCCGAAGCAAAAACTAAAATAAAAGGGCTGAAAAAATACATACATACAGGCAGATAAACAGACACACACACAAACATCTTGCCTTATATATATATATATATTATCGATTTTCTGCACTATTGTAAGAATTGCAACCTTGAAACTTCTGAATATCGTTTCTTATGTCTTTGTCTATGAGTGTATCAAATTTGATTAAAATCGGACCACTCCTTCTATAACCCGATTTTTTCGATTATCGATTTTCGATATTTATCGAGGGTACCTCGACCCAAAACCTAGCTAAGAACACTCGCAGACGCTAATAGTAAAACTGTGTAGTTTATAGGTAACGGACACACACACACACACACACACACACACGGAGTTTATAGGTAACGGACACACACACATACACAGACACACACACACAGACAAAGTTCCATTTATAAATAAGTTTAGATACCGAAAGCGTGATTTTTTACCGTTCTGTTCCACCAGCGCTAGTAAATATCGTGACAGGGTTTGGCAAAAGTGAAGTTCTCAACACAGATTCTCCGTGACTTTACTGAGTGATCCCGTAATGTGAATGTGGACAAAATGGAAACGCCTTGAAATTTCAAGCAAATCTATGTCATTACCGTGTAAGACCACCTTTGGCAATAATTTCAGTTTGAGTTCTGAGTTGAATTGACTCTTACAAAGTTTAAATTGTTTCCAGAGGAATTTATATCCATTCTTCAACTAAAACAGTCTCCAATATTTTCAGTGATGATGGTGAAGGATATCGATTCCCTACTTGTTTGTCTAAAATGAACCATAAACGTTTAAAGTCATGTGCCGCACCTTAGAGAATGGAATACCCAGTGAGGATCGAACTCACTATTCAATCGTAAATCACCTAGCGAGACAAGCTTGTTAACCATTACACCACGTCAAAATACCGTGGATTTTTTTCAGCGTAACTTAGATGTGGTCCAAGCTTGAAAGTGCGAGTTGCCCAGTGAGGATCGACATCACTACTCAGTCGTAATTGATCTAGCGAGACTAGCGATTAGACCACCTGAAAGTGCTCAAAATGATTTTCTAAGCGTAGATGTGGCACAAGGCCGGAAGTGGGGAGCACCTAGTAGGGATCAAACTCACTATATGGCTCTGATTTATTTCATTTTTTTTTTGTTTAACGGCATATTAACTCGATTATGAGTTAGTTAATGCCGAAGTAATAAAAAATATTATATACGTTATTCTGCTTTCACTGTTGAATACATGGTAGATGATACTCAGATTTTGTGTACATACATGTTTGTGTGAAGCTGTGTTATATGTGTTTTATGATGCTTAATTGAAGTAATATTTTGGAATACAGCTTGAAATCTTTAACAAATGGAATAAATATTATATAGATTAATGTCATGAATATTTATTTCATGCTGATAATTTGGTAGCATTTTAAATATGTATGTTGAGTGGTTTCCTGCCTTTCGTAAGGGAATATAAATCCGTTACACCACCCGCACATCCAAGCTTACAGCGTCTGCTATTTCCAAGTGTCCCTGCAGGTAGGTTCGACGTTCAGGTTCAACGTTGCTTATCATCGGTGCTCATACGAGAACCGTGTTTAAATGCGATATTGCCGTAACTCATTTCTACTCGCACATCCAAGCTTACAGAATCTGGTATTCCCAGACGGTCACCCATCTAGTTACTGACCAGACTCGACGTTGCTTATCATCAGTGCTCATACGAGAACCGTGTTTCAATGCGATGTTGCCGTAACTCATTTCTACTCGCACATCCAAGCTTACAGAATCTGGTATTCCCAGATGGTCACCCATCTAGTTACTGACCAGACTCGACGTTGCTTATCATCAGTGCTCATACGAGAACCGTGTTTCAATGCGATGTTGCCGTAACTCATTTCTACTCGCACATCCAAGCTTACAGAATCTGGTATTCCCAGATGGTCACCCATCTAGTTACTGACCAGGCTCGACGTTGCTTATCATCAGTGCTCATACGAGAACCGTGTTTCAATGCGATGTTGCTGTAACTCATTTCTACTCGCACACCCAAGCTTACAGAATCTGGTATTCCCAGACGGTCACCCATCTAGTTACTGACCAGACTCGACGTTGCTTATCATCAGTGCTCATACGAGAACCGTGTTTCAATGCGATGTTGCCGTAACTCATTTCTACTCGCACATCCAAGCTTACAGAATCTGGTATTCCCAGACGGTCACCCATCTAGTTACTGACCAGACTCGACGTTGCTTATCATCAGTGCTCATACGAGAACCGTGTTTCAATGCGATGTTGCCGTAACTCATTTCTACTCGCACATCCAAGCTTACAGAATCTGGTATTCCCAGATGTTCACCCATCTAGTTACTGACCAGGCTCGACGTTGCTTATCATCAGTGCTCATACGAGAACCGTGTTTCAATGCGATGTTGCCGTAACTCATTTCTACTCGCACACCCAAGCTTACAGAATCTGGTATTCCCAGACGGTCACCCATCTAGTTACTGACCAGACTCGACGTTGCTTATCATCAGTGCTCATACGAGAACCGTGTTTCAATGCGATGTTGCCGTAACTCATTTCTACTCGCACATCCAAGCTTACAGAATCTGGTATTCCCAGACGGTCACCCATCTAGTTACTGACCAGACTCGACGTTGCTTATCATCAGTGCTCATACGAGAACCGTGTTTCAATGCGATGTTGCCGTAACTCATTTCTACTCGCACATCCAAGCTTACAGAATCTGGTATTCCCAGACGGTACCCCATCTAGTTACTGACCAGACTCGACGTTGCTTATCATCAGTGCTCATACGAGAACCGTGTTTCAATGCGATGTTGCCGTAACTCATTTCTACTCGCACATCCAAGCTTACAGAATCTGGTATTCCCAGACGGTCACCCATCTAGTTACTGACCAGACTCGACGTTGCTTATCATCAGTGCTCATACGAGAACCGTGTTTCAATGCGATGTTGCCGTAACTCATTTCTACTCGCACATCCAAGCTTACAGAATCTGGTATTCCCAGACGGTCCCCCATCTAGTTACTGACCAGACTCGACGTTGCTTATCATCAGTGCTCATACGAGAACCGTGTTTCAATGCGATGTTTCCATAACTTCTTTCCACTCGCACATCTAAACTTACAGAATCTGGTATTCCCAGATGGTCACCCATCTAGTTACTGACCAGGCTCGACGTTGCTTATCATAGATGCTCATATGAGAACCGTGTTTCAAAGCGATGTTTCCATAACTTCTTTCCACTCGCACATCTAAACTTACAGAATCTGGTATTCCCAGACGGTCACCCATCTAGTTACTGACCAGACTCGATGTTGCTTATCATCAGTGCTCATACGAGAACCGTGTTTCAATGCGATGTTGCCGTAACTCATTTCTACTCGCACATCCAAGCTTACAGAATCTGGTATTCCCAGACGGTCACCCATCTAGTTACTGACCAGACTCGATGTTGCTTATCATCAGTGCTCATACGAGAACCGTGTTTCAATGCGATGTTGCCGTAACTCATTTCTACTCGCACATCCAAGCTTACAGAATCTGGTATTCCCAGACGGTCCCCCATCTAGTTACTGACCAGACTCGACGTTGCTTATCATCAGTGCTCATACGAGAACCGTGTTTCAATGCGATGTTTCCATAACTTCTTTCCACTCGAACATCTAAACTTACAGAATCTGGTATTCCCAGATGGTCACCCATCTAGTTACTGACCAGGCTCGACGTTGCTTATCATAGATGCTCATATGAGAACCGTGTTTCAAAGCGATGTTTCCATAACTTCTTTCCACTCGCACATCTAAACTTACAGAATCTGGTATTCCCAGACGGTCACCCATCTAGTTACTGACCAGACTCGATGTTGCTATTCATCAGTGCTCATACGAGAACCGTGTTTCAATGCGATGTTGCCGTAACTCATTTCTACTCGCACATCCAAGCTTACAGAATCTGGTATTCCCAGACGGTCACCCATCTAGTTACTGACCAGACTCGACGTTGCTTATCATCAGTGCTCATACGAGAACCGTGTTTCAATGCGATGTTGCCGTAACTCATTTCTACTCGCACATCCAAGCTTACAGAATCTGGTATTCCCAGACGGTCATCCATCTAGTTACTGACCAGACTCGACGTTGCTTATCATCAGTGCTCATACGAGAACCGTGTTTCAATGCGATGTTGCCGTAACTCATTTCTACTCGCACATCCAAGCTTACAGAATCTGGTATTCCCAGACGGTCACCCATCTAGTTACTGACCAGACTCGATGTTGCTTATCATCAGTGCTCATACGAGAACCGTGTTTCAATGCGATGTTGCCGTAACTCATTTCTACTCGCACATCCAAGCTTACAGAATCTGGTATTCCCAGACGGTCACCCATCTAGTTACTGACCAGACTCGACGTTGCTTATCATCAGTGCTCATACGAGAACCGTGTTTCAATGCGATGTTGCCGTAACTCATTTCTACTCGCACATCCAAGCTTACAGAATCTGGTATTCCCAGACGGTCACCCATCTAGTTACTGACCAGACTCGACGTTGCTTATCATCAGTGCTCATACGAGAACCGTGTTTCAATGCGATGTTGCCGTAACTCATTTCTACTCGCACATCCAAGCTTACAGAATCTGGTATTCCCAGACGGTCATCCATCTAGTTACTGACCAGACTCGACGTTGCTTATCATCAGTGCTCATACGAGAACCGTGTTTCAATGCGATGTTGCCGTAACTCATTTCTACTCGCACATCCAAGCTTACAGAATCTGGTATTCCCAGACGGTCATCCATCTAGTTACTGACCAGACTCGATGTTGCTTATCATCAGTGCTCATACGAGAACCGTGTTTCAATGCGATGTTGCCGTAACTCATTTCTACTCGCACATCCAAGCTTACAGAATCTGGTATTCCCAGACGGTCACCCATCTAGTTACTGACCAGACTCGACGTTGCTTATCATCAGTGCTCATACGAGAACCGTGTTTCAATGCGATGTTGCCGTAACTCATTTCTACTCGCACATCCAAGCTTACAGAATCTGGTATTCCCAGACGGTCACCCATCTAGTTACTGACCAGACTCGACGTTGCTTATCATCAGTGCTCATACGAGAACCGTGTTTCAATGCGATGTTGCCGTAACTCATTTCTACTCGCACATCCAAGCTTACAGAATCTGGTATTCCCAGACGGTCACCCATGTAGTTACTGACCAGACTCGACGTTGCTTATCATCAGCTCATACGAGAACCGCGTTTCAATGCGATGTTGCCGTAACTCATTTCTACTCGCACATCCAAAGCTTACAGAATCTGGTATTCCCAGACGGTCATCCATCTAGTTACTGACCAGACTCGATGTTGCTTATCATCAGTGCTCATACGAGATCCGTGTTTCAATGCGATGTTGCCGTAACTCATTTCTACTCGCACATCCAAGTCACAGAATCTGGTATTCCCAGACGGTCATCCATCTAGTTACTGACCAGACTCGATGTTGCTTATCATCAGTGTCTACACGGGAGAACCGTGTTCTTAATGCGATATTGCCGTAACTCATTTCTACTCGCACATCCAAGCTTACAGAATCTGGTATTCCCAGACGGTCATCCATCTAGTTACTGACCAGACTCGACGTTGCTTATCATCAGTGCTCATACGAGAACCGTGTTTCAATGCGATGTTGCCGTAACTCATTTCTACTCGCACATCCAAGCTACAGAATCTGGTATTCCCAGACGGTCATCCATCTAGTTACTGACCAGACTCGATGTTGCTTATCATCAGTGCTCATACGAGAACCGTGTTTCAATGCGATGTTGCCGTAACTCATTTCTACTCGCACATCCAAGCTTACAGAATCTGGTATTCCCAGACGGTCACCCATCTAGTTACCGACCAGACTCGATGTTGTTATCATCATGTGCCTCGGTTGAGAACTCGTTTGAATGCGATGTTGCCGTAACTCATTTCTACTCGCACATCCAAGCTTACAGAATCTGGTATTCCCAGACGGTCATCCATCTAGTTACCGACCAGACTCGACGTTGCTTATCATCAGTGCTCATACGAGAACCGTGTTTCAATGCGATGTCGTAATCCATTTCTACTCGCACATCCAAAGCTATGAAATCGTATTCCCAGACGGCCACCCATCTACACGACCAGACTCGATGTTGCTTATCATCAGTGCTCATACGAGAACCGTGTTTCAATGCGATGTTGCCGTAACTCATTTTCACTGCACACTTGCCCATATAATTTGGTATTCCCAGATTATCACCCATCTAGTTACTGACCAGACTCAATGTTGCTTATCATCAGTGCTCATACGAGAACCGTGTTTCAATGCGATGTTGCCGTAACTCATTTCTACTCGCACATCCAAGCTTACAGAATCTGGTATTCCCAGACGGTCACCCATCTAGTTACTGACCAGACTCGACGCGCTTATCAATAAAGCTCACGCCGGAGAACCGTGTTTCAATGCGATGTTGCCGTAACTCATTTCTACTCGCACATCCGCCGCAGAATCTGGTATTCCCCAGACGGTCATCCATCTAGTTACTGACCAGACTCGACGTTGCTTATCATCAGTGCTCATACGAGAACTGTGTTTCAATGCGATGTTGCCGTAACTCATTTCTACCGCACATCCAAGCTTACAGAATTCGGTATTCCCAGACGGTCACCCATCTAGTTACCGACCAGACTCGACGTTGCTTATCATCAGTGCTCATACGAGAACCGTGTTTCAATGCGATGTTGCTGCAACTCATTTCCACTCGCACATCTGCTTACAGAATCTGGTATTCTGCAGACGGTCACCCATCTAGTTACTGACCAGACTCGACGTTGTTTATCATCAGTGCTCATACGAGAACCGTGTTTCAATGCGATGTTGCCGTAACTCATTTCTACTCGCACATCCGCCACAGAATCTGGTATTCCCAGACGGTCATCCATCTAGTTACTGACCAGACTCGACGTTGCTTATCATCAGTGCTCATACGAGAACCGTAAGCCAATGCGATGTTGCCGTAACTCATTTCTACTGCACATCTGTTTACAGAATCTGGTATTCCCAGACGGTCACCCATCTAGTTACTGACCAGACTCGACGTTGCTTATCATCAGTGCTCATACGAGAACCGTGTTTCAATGCGATGTTGCCGTAACTCATTTCTACTCGCACATCCAAGCTTACAGAATCTGGTATTCCCAGACGGTCACCCATCTAGTTACTGACCAGACTCGGATGTTGTTGCATCAGTGCTGATACGAGAACCGTGTTTCAATGCGATGTTGCCGTAACTCTGCTTCTACTCGCACATCCAAGTTTACAGAATCTGGTATTCCCAGACGGTCACCCATCTAGTTACTGACCAGACTCGACGTTGCTTATCATCAGTGCTCATACGAGAACCGTGTTTCAATGCGATGTTGCCGTAACTCATTTCTACTCGCACATCCAAGCTTACAGAATCTGGTATTCCCAGACGGTCACCCATCTAGTTACTGACCAGACTCGACGTTGCTTATCATCAGTGCTCATACGAGAACCGTGTTTCAATGCGATGTTGCCGTAACTCATTTCTACTCGCACATCCAAGCTTACAGAATCTGGTATTCCCAGACGGTCATCCATCTAGTTACTGACCAGACTCGACGTTGCTTATCATCAGTGCTCATACGAGAACCGTGTTTCAATGCGATGTTGCTGTAACTCATTTCTACTCGCACATCTAAACTTACAGAATCTGGTATTCCCAGACGGTCACCCATCTAGTTACTGACCAGACTCGATGTTGCTTATCATCAGTGCTCATACGAGAACCGTGTTTCAATGCGATGTTGCCGTAACTCATTTCTACTCGCACATCCAAGCTTACAGAATCTGGTATTCCCAGACGGTCATCCATCTAGTTACTGACCAGACTCGACGTTGCTTATCATCAGTGCTCATACGAGAACCGTGTTTCAATGCGATGTTGCCGTAACTCATTTCTACTCGCAACATCCAAGTTTACAGAATCTGGTATTCTAGACGGTCACCCATCTAGTTACTGACCAGACTCGATGTTGCTTATCATCAGTGCTCATACGAGAACCGTGTTTCAATGCGATGTTGCCGTAACTCATTTCTACTCGCACATGGTTCAGTTTTCAGGTAGAATCTGGTATTCCCAGACGGTCACCCATCTAGTTACTGACCAGACTCGATGTTGCTTATCATCAGTGCTCATACGAGAACCGTGTTTCAATGCGATGTTGCCGTAACTCATTTCTACTCGCACATCCAAGCTTACAGAATCTGGTATTCCCAGACGGTCACCCATCTAGTTACTGACCAGACTCGACGTTGCTTATCATCAGTGCTCATACGAGAACCGTGTTTCAATGCGATGTTGCCGTAACTCATTTCTACTCGCACATCCATGCTTACAGAATCTGGTATTCCCAGACGGTCACCCATCTAGTTACTGACCAGACTCGATGTTGCTCATCATCAGTACCACGAGAACCGTGTTTCAATGCGATGTTGCCGTAACTCATTTCTACTCGCACATCCAAGCTTACAGAATCTGGTATTCCCAGACGGTCCCCATCTAGTTACTGACCAGACTCGACGTTGCTTATCATCAGTGCTCATACGAGAACCGTGTTTCAATGCGATGTTGCCGTAACTCATTTCTACTCTCGCACATCCAAGCTTACAGAATCTGGTATTCCCAGACGGTCACCCATCTAGTTACTGACCAGACTCGACGTTGCTTATCATCAGTGCTCATACGAGAACCGTGTTTCAATGCGATGTTGTTGTAATCATTTACCGCACATCCAAGCTTACAGAATCTGGTATTCCCAGACGGTCACCCATCTAGTTACTGACCAGACTCGACGTTGCTTATCATCAGTGCTCATACGAGAACCGTGTTTCAATGCGATGTTGCCGTAACTCATTTCTACTCGCACATCCATGCTTACAGAATCTGGTATTCCCAGACGGTCACCCATCTAGTTACTGACCAGACTCGATGTTGCTTATCATCAGTGCTCATACGAGAACCGTGTTTCAATGCGATGTTGCCGTAACTCATTTCTACTCGCACATCCAAGCTTACAGAATCTGGTATTCCCAGACGGTCCCCCATCTAGTTACTGACCAGACTCGACGTTGCTTATCATCAGTGCTCATACGAGAACCGTGTTTCAATGCGATGTTTCCATAACTTCTTTCCACTCGCACATCTAAACTTACAGAATCTGGTATTCCCAGATGGTCACCCATCTAGTTACTGACCAGGCTCGACGTTGCTTATCATAGATGCTCATATGAGAACCGTGTTTCAAAGCCTTGATGTTTCCATAACTTCTTTCCACTCGCACATCTAGACTTACAAGATCTGGTATTCCCAGATGGTCACCCATCTAGTTACTGACCAGGCTCGACGTTTATCATAGATGCTCATATGAGAACCACCGTGTTTCAAAGCGATGTTTCCATAACTTCTTTCCACTCGCATCTAGACTTACAGAATCTGGTATTCCCAGATGGTCACCCATCTAGTTACTGACCAAGGCTCCGACGTTGCTTATCATAGATGCTCATATGAGAACCGTGTTTCAAAGCGATGTTTCCATAACTTCTTTCCTCCGTACAGCTAGACTTACAGAATCTGAAGCATTCCCCCAGATGGTCACCCATCTATTTACTGACCAGGCTCGACTTTGCTTATCATAGATGCTCATATGAGAACCGTGTTTCAAAGCGATGTTTCATAACTTCTTTCCACTCCCGCTACATCTAGACTTACAGAATCTGGTATTCCCAGATGGTCACCCATCTAGTTGCTGACCAGGCTCGACGTTGCTTATCATAGATGCTCATATGAGAACCGTGTTTCAAAGCGATGTTTCCGCAACTTCTTTCCACTCGTACAACTAGACTTACAGAATCTGGTATTCCCAGATGGTCACCCATCTATTTACTGACCAGGCTCGACGTTGCTTATCATAGATGCTCATATGAGGAACCGTGTTTCAAAGCTTGATGTTTCCATAACTTCTTTTCCACTCGCACATCTAGACTTACAGAATCTGGTATTCCCAGATGGTCACCCATCTAGTTACTGACCAGGCTCGACGTTGCTTATCATAGATGCTCATATGAGAACCGTGTTTCAAAGCGATGTTTCCATAACTTCTTTCCACTCGCACATCTGAACTTACAGAATCTAGTGACCCCAGATGGTCACCATCTAGTTTTGACCAGGCTCGACGTTGCTTATCATAGATGCTCATATGAGAACCGTGTTTCAAAGCGATGTTTCACATAACTTCTTCCACTCGCACATCTAGACTTACAGAATCTGGTATTCCCAGATGGTCACCCATCTAGTTACTGACCAGGCTCGACGTTGCTTATCATAGATACTCATATGAGAACCGTGTTTCAAAGCGATGTTTCCATAACTTCTTTCCACTCGCACATCTAGACTTACAGAATCTGGTATTCCCAGATGGTCACCCATCTATTTACTGACCAGGCTCGACGTTGCTTATCATAGATGCTCATATGAGAACCGTGTTTCAAAGCGTGTTTCCATAACTTCTTTCCACTCGCACATCTAGACTTACAGAATCTGGTATTCCCAGATGGTCACCCATCCTGGTTACTGACCAGGCTCGACGTTGCTTATCATAGATGCTCATATGAGAACCGTGTTTCAAAGCGATCTTTCCATAACTTCTTTCCACTCGCACATCTAGACTTACAGAATCTGGTATTCCCAGATGGTCACCCATCTATTTACTGACCAGGCTCGACGTTGCTTATCATAGATGCTCATATGAGAACCGTGTTTCAAAGCGATGTTTCCATAACTTCTTTCCACTCGCACATCTAGACTTACAGAATCTGGTATTCCCAGATGGTCACCCATATAGTTACTGACCAGGCTCGACGTTGCTTATCATAGATGCTCATATGAGAACCGTGTTTCAAAGCGATGTTTCCATAACTTCTTTCCACTCGCACATTTAAACTTACAGAATCTGGTATTACCAGATGGTCACCCATTTAGTTTCTGACCAGGATTGCCAGTGCTTAACATCGGTGATCATATGTAAACCGTGTTTCAGCACGATGTTGCCGTTGATAGAGCAATAGAGAGAATGAGGTTGATTCCCTACACTGTGCGTTGCATGGTGAGTCACAGCTGTGATGTTTTAGAACTTGTGCAGATAAGTAATATAGTTCGTTTGAATACTTTCTAATAAGATAGCCAGAGGGTTAATTTGAATACGAACTGAATGAGGTCGGTTCACTACAATGTGAGCAGCAAGACTGGTCTTCAACATGAACGGTAGAATTATTGTAACTAAGAAATGCCGTTGGTTTGGACATTTTTCATGGAAACACAGATAGACTTGGAAGAAGCTTGCAACGTTTTGTCTGCGAGAAAGGAATTATAAATAGAAAATAATTCGTTACCTACAAAGTCACGTGGGTGCTTTTTAAATCTTTCAAGACATCAAAGGTGGTTGAGTGGTTAGAACGTTGCTTTGCCAACCATTATGATCGGTTTAGGGACTCCCTACTGGGGGCTGTTACTTCTTAATGCTATTGGTCTGCATAGATTATATTTCCATGTTCCATCATTGAGTCGTACCTGAAAAATATACGTCTCCCGGGTTCGTCTAAGCTCTGTGTGTGAAATCAGCTTGATTAAAATGTTTGAAAATCTCTTCCTGTTTCCAGTGAATGTGAAAAAATAATTTGAACCTAACTTATGTGAAAATCTAATTTTATTTTTTAGATTGCAAGAGCCTTGAAAAGAAGTTTGATCCGAAATCGTTTTCTGACTGGATGCAACACGTCGAATCGGTAAAGAAAAAGGTTAGGGAACCTTTGGATTTTACAAGCTTTTTTCCCAAAATAATTACTATTTTAACCCTAATCTTTAAAACCTATTTAATAAGCAAAACTATCAGTTAAGTGCCATACGTGATGCACGCTTGGGCGATCATGTCTCGAAAGGGACATGACTGACTGGGCAAAAGATTATCTCGCAGTAGGTTGCCATTGCTTTCTGCAGTAGACTGGTTGCCGACCAAGGCTATAGAACCCAATCTGTCCTGAAGGGAAGAGACGATTAATACCTTTCCCAAGGGTATTTGTGCGTAAGTGAATACAATGGATTTAACTGGAATTCGAACTCAGCTCCCCGATTTCTCGTTCCGTGCCGATATCCACTGTACCACAACGCACGAAATATGTATAAAAGCGGTCGGCAACCCGCGGGCCACATCCGGCTCTCGTGTTAATCTTGTCTGACCTTACTTTTAACACGATATAAATATAGGTAAACCAAACCGAAGCGACAGTTGACAGTCTGAATATATTGCGTCGAAATTAAAAATTTATTTCTTTTTATCTGGAGAATGTGTTTTACTTTTATTTTTTATTTGTAGGAATCGCCAAATTTTACTGTGAAATTGCATCCGCGAGCGGGCACTTTAAATGAATTTAAAATTGTGTTTTCAACCGATTTTAATGGAGTTTCTTTTCAATCCTGATTTATGAAGCATTTATTTTTAAGATATAATATAATTTCTAACAAAATTCCGTCTGATACTTTCTATTTTTCGTGCTTTAGAAACCTGTTTTTTATCGGATTGAGAAAGAGGTGAAATACTTTCTGCAACTTCAAAATTATTCGCTTCTTGGTAGAGTTCCTTTTTTTGTAAATAAAAACAAAAAAAAAAACAAAATACTTTTTCCAAGGCAAAAGTTATCGAAAATAATTTCCAAATCATTTCAAAATTGTATTTACATATTTAATAACATGGTTCCCCTTCATGACACTGGAGACAAAGCTGTTTGGCCCTCCTCCATGACTGTACTTAGCTTTTTTGGCCCTCATTCTCCAAAAGGTTGCCGACCCCTGATATATAAGAATCGCTCGACATTCTCATCTATCTATCTATCTATCTATCTATCTATCTATCTATCTATCTATCTATCTATCTATCTATCTATCTATCTATCTATCTATCTCACTCCCATGTTCTTTCTTTCTATCTATCTATCTATCTATCTATCTATCTATCTATCTATCTATCTATCAGATCAACTAACGGTTCCCTTTATGTTGTTAGGGGTCGCGGGTTCGAATCCTGGCGAATTACACACATGTTTCTAACAAACATTTTTTGAAAAAATATTCAAGTCGGTATATATATATACCGACTTGAATATTTTTGAAAAATGTTTGTTAGAAACATATATATATATATATATATATATAATTTAAATAGGATCATCTTATTATTAAAATACAAAGGTATCTCGCTTAAAAACTTTTATGAGCCTTTCTAACAAACATTTTTTAAAAATATTCAAGTCGGTATATATATATACCGACTTGAATATTTTTGAAAAATGTTTGTTAGAAACATATATATATATATATATATATATATATATAATTTAAATAGGATCATCTTATTATTAAAATACAAAGGTATCTCGCTTAAAAACTTTCATGAGCCTTTCGGCCGACACTTCATCGAATCGTCGGCAAAATTAAAACATAGGTAATATATAACTTTTTTTCTTAACTCCAGGTGTTGTTAAAAAATTTTCTTAGCAACTTCTCCGTTTTAATTTTGCCGACGATTTCTATTCTGACGAAGTGTCAGCCTAATTTTTTTTTAAGCGAGAAACGTTTCTATCTATTTTAATAATAAAATGAACCTATATAAATTAATTATATTTTGGTGTGATAAGAAAAAGAATTTGTTCATATATATATATATATATATATATATATATATATATATATATATATATATATATACAGTACTGTGCAAAATATTAGGACATGAACTATTTTATCTTTTATCAGGCATCAAAATAAAGTTTCAAATCATCCCTGTCCTAACACTTTTGCAAACTACCGGTAATGTGCAAAAGTATTAGGACAGGGGTAATGTTTTTCAAAACCTCACTGAAATTCAAATACAGGGTGAAAAGCCAAGTAAATTGCTAATAAATATTGATTATTTAAAACTGGGTATAAAAGTAATGTATTAAAAAGAATTTATATTTAATTTTTCCTATTTTCTATTAAACAAATTATTTTGAAACTACTCATTATTCTATTATCCTTGGATATGACTGACTTTTTTCTTTATCCCCCCTCTCGAATTGATAAATCTAATGTTACTTTGCAAGACACACTTTGGGAACAAATACAAGCTGCTTGGCAGGAGATACCATTAGATACATGGAAGAAGCTTGTGAAGTCAATGCCTGACAGAATGAAGGCAGTGATCAAAGCAAAAGGCTATTATAGTAAATATTAAATTTATTTTGCAACAAATATTTTTTCCTTGTTAAAACATTTGTTAAGTAAATCAAATAAAATTACTTTAATTAAATTGTTTATTTTCTGACAATATGCCTCATAAAAGATAAATTAGTTCTTGCCCTCATAATTTAGCACAGTACTGTATATATATATATATATATATACTCTTTTTTTCAATACAACATTATATATATATATATATATATATATATATATATATATATATATAATATTGTATTGAAAAAAGAGTATCTACTCAAATACAAGTATCTATTAAAAATAATGTTCAAACAAGTGAAAATATTCATCAATCTCATTATTTTTCTATCTGTTCATATCCATTCATCCTTACAGATGAAGAGGAAACTTGAAGGAAAAGAAACAAAGATAAGAATGCTCAAATACTATGTAATATCAATCCTCCCCCATGGCGATCAATGTTGAACAGTTTCCTCACAGATGAAGAGGAGACTTGAAATATGACAAACAAAGAAAAAGTTAGGAACTGCTATGCAATATCAATCCTCTTATATGGCAGCGAATGCTGGACAATTTCCTCTCAGATGAAGAGGAGACTTGAGGCAACACAAACAAAGAAAAGATTGCTGAACATCGATTCTTCTGTACGATAGTGAATGCTGGACAATCTTATCACAGAAAAGAGGTAACTTTAGGGAACAGCTGTGTGGGTCTGCGGAAGGATACCCGGAACACAATTGATTGAACATGAGAGTCAGGAGAGACCTTCCAAGTTCGAGCTACGGAGACATTATAATCAAACAAGTAGATAAATTTAACTATCTGCAAAGTCGGTGGAGAATATTTTTTTTTTTATAAGCGTTTCACCCCGAGCAAGACATGTCACTGCCACTACTGCGCAGGGGGCTACATAGAGTGGAGAAAGGATGATTAAATATAGGAAATTTCAGAGGGTGGGTGATAGGCGGGTAAGGATACCGAGAATGAGGGTTGGGTAGATGAGAGTGTTCTGAGAATAATTGGGAATTAGTGTGATAGGAGGTGTCTATTGACCCTACATTTAAACACCTGGAGATTGTAGCTGTCGGGAAAGCAGACTTGTGGAAGGGAGTTCCACAGACGGGAAGCACGAGAAAAGAAGCTGTTGGAGTAGAATTTACGGTTACATCTTATTTGTTTAACTGTAAAAGGGTGGGACCTAGTTGCTAATCTAGTATCTCGTGTAAATTCATGCTTAGGCGGCGCCAGTTATCTAAGCTCATCGGAGCAGAAGCTATGAAAGTACTTGTAGAAGAGGCACAGGGAAGCCACATCACGCCGGTGAGAGAGTGGTTGATGGCACATAAATCTTAATGTCCTTTTAAATAGCGAAGAATTCTTTTCAAATAGTAAACAAACTATTAAGGAACAGGAAAAATTCGTAGGAACTAATAAAAGATTGATAAACTACTGTTCAATCCTCATATGAGGCAATGAATGCTTGGTTGTTTCTTCTCAGCGAAGAAGAACCAACAGAGAGGTGGTCGGTTCTACAAAAGAATGTTTTAATATCAAGGAAGGGACAACTCAACACCGCCGAATGAGCCCCTGAACAACTCACCCCGGAGACAGCTCTGGACCAGAATAACAACTTTTTATAACCAAATTAAAGAAGTTTAAAGGCATAATATAAAAAGACATTATTTAAAATATGAACGAGATTTTTAAATTATTTTTAAAAAGTAAATTTTAAATTATGAAATTATTTTTTATAAAAATATTTTAGAAAGTCGATTTACTTTATTAGAAAATAAATTTAATTATGATTTACTTTATTAGAAATAATTTTTAAAAACTGCTTCATTGTGTTTAGCATTTTTCGATTTACTTGATTAAAAAAATAAAACCGTGTTTTATTTACACTATTTACATTATTCGGACAATTGTCCTCATCGTTGTTGCCATTTGTACGACGTTTCGACCGCCCTACGCTCCAGCCTTCTTCAGGTGCTAGGAATTTCGAACAGTACCCTTTATTACAATCACTGGGGCATATCATTCTCATCCTTTATGCCTAGAACCTCTTTTTGGTAGTCATGAGTTACCTCCCTCTAACCCTGTTAGTTACTTGTTCACCACTGCTGTAGCCTGGAACTGAACTCACAACTCTTTGGGTCAAGTCACAGGAACTAACCAACGTCTATATCCACTTCTCCTTAAGAACATATGTCCCAATGGATACAGACGTTGGCAATATGGCAACAAAGATGAAAACAATAGTCCGAATAATTTTTTATTGAATTGTCTTTTATAAGCCAATTTTATTAAAAAGATAATATTTTTAATATTATTACATATAATAATATTAATACATAATAATATTATTATTAAAAACATTTTAATGTTATTAAAAATTCAATTTTATTGAATTTTCTTTTATAAGACAATTTTGTTAAAAAGATAATATTTTTACAATTTACTTTATTAAAAATAATTAAAAAATTATTGCCGGTATATCATCGTCATTCCTTTTGTGCTGAGCCTCTTTTTGGTAGTCATGAGTTACCTCATGACTACCAAAACAAGTAGCCCTGTACGCTACTTGTTCACCACTGCTGTAGCCTGGTATAGTCGATATAGACGTTGGCAACATGGCAACAAAGATCAGGACAATAGTCCGAATAGTGTTTTATTGAATTGTCTTTTATTAGACTATTTTATTAAAAAGATAATATTATTAATATTATTAAATATAACAATATTAATATATAATAATATTATTAATATTATTAAATATAACAATATTAAAATATAATAATATTATTAATATTATTAAATATAACAATATTAATATATAATAATATTATTAAATATAATAATATTATTATATAATGTTATAAATATTACTAAAAATATTTTAATATTATTAAAAATTCAGTTTTATTGAGCTTAGATCACTGGTGCCGCCTAAGCACGAATTTACACGAGATACTAGATTAGCAACTAGGTCCCACCCTTTTACAGTTAAACAAATAAGATGTAACCGTAAATTCTACTCCAACAGCTTCTTTTCTCGCGCTTCCCGCCTGTGGAACTCTCTTCCACAAGTCTGCTTTCCCGACAGTTACAATCTCCAGGTGTTTAAATGTAGGGTCAGTAGACACCTCCTATCACACTAACTCCCAACTATTCTCACAACACTCTCATCTACCCAACCCTCATTCTCGGTATCCTCACCCGCCTATCACCCACCCTCTGTTATTTCCTATATTTAATCAGCCTTTCTCCACTCTACGTAGCCCCCTGCACAGTAGTGGCAGTGACATGCCTTGCTCGGGGTGAAACGCTTATAAAAAAAAAATTTTTTAAAATTGTCTTTTGTAATCCAAATAATTTTATCAAAAAGATAATCTTTTTATAATTTACTTTATTAAAAATAATTAAAAACACAAAGGTTTCATATTTTACATAATGTTTTTTCAACTTCCTCATTTGAATAAAAAGTATTCACTAATTATAATTTTAATCCTTAAAAATTACTTTTATTCTATTAAAATAAATAAATAAATAAGTCGCGTTTTTCTGGTGCCGAGTTGGCCGGTGCTGAGGTCTCCTGGTGTTGAGTTGTCCCGGCGCTCAATTGGTGTTCAGTTGACGGTGAGGTGTTGTCCTGCACTCGTAAATACCAGGGTCATGGCACGGGGACAGCGATAAATGTTTACAAAAAATAGAAACGAAAAAGCCACTTAGAATAAAAAAAAGAGGCATTTGAAATTTCTAAGATATAATTATGAAAGTGTTTCTTTGTTAGTTTGTTTGTTTAGCGGCACATCAACTTCTCATGGGTCAATTAATGCTGAAGTTTAATTTTCTTGGGAGCATTAGTAATTTCATTTTAAAAAAATTATTGTCGGTATACCCTTTTGCGTATAGCTTCTTTTCGGTAGTAATAAGTTATCTCTCTCTAACCCTATATTAACCTATATATATATATATATATATATATATATATATATATATATATATATATATATATCTGCCATTTGTACAACATTTCAGCTGTTGTATACTCTGACCTTTTGAACCAAACTCTTTATTACAATCACTGGAGTATATGATCGTCATTCCTTGTGTAGTAGTGCCTCTTTTAATAGTCATGAGTTATCTCTCTTTAACCCTATAAGTTACTTGTTCACCACTGCTCTAGCCTGGTACTGAACTCGCAACTCTTTGGGTCAAGTCACAGGAACTAACCAACGTCTATATCCACTAGATGAGGACAATAGTCCGAATAGTGTTTTATTGAATTGTCTTTTGTAATCCAAATTATTTTATTAAGAAGATAATATTTTTACAATTTACTTTATTAAAAATAATTAAAAACAAAACGGGTTTATGTTTTACATAATGTTTTTTCAACTTCCTTATTTGAATAAAAATATTCACTAATTATAGTATTATTTCTTAAACAATTACTTTAATTCGATTATAATAAATAAATGTCATGTTTTTCTGGCGCTGAGTTGCCCGGGGTGCTGAGGTCTCCTGGTGTTGAGTTCCCAGTGTTCAGTCGATGGTGTTCAGTTGTCGGTGAGGTGTTGTCCTGCACTCGTAAATATCAGGGCCATGACACGGGAACAACGATAAATGTTTAAGAAAAATAAAAATAAAAAGGCGACTTAGAATAAAAGAGAACCATTTGGAATTTCTAAGACATAATTATGAATTTTTTTTTGTTTGGCATATTGGATGGTTGGGCATTCGCTCTCTTTCATTCGTGCTGCATTTGTGGGAATGTATTGCGTTCAATATGACTCCAAAACCTACTGTATCCTCTTTTGATGGTGTTGGTTCGAAGAAAATAAAAGCCTTTACCATGGAATAAAATAAGAGATAGTTAAACGCTTTAAATGTGTGTTGTGGGGTAATGGATATCACCTCCCAATGATAAATTGGAGAGCCGAGTTCGAATTCCAGTCGAATTCGTTTCATTCACTTACGCACAAATACCCTTGGGAAAATTATTAACCCATCTTTTCTCCCTCCAGCTATGGGTTAAATACCAGAACAAATTTTGTCCTACAGCCTTGGTTGGCAACCAGTCTACTGCAAAAGAAATGGCAAACTACTGCTGGTAAATCTTCTGCCTAGTCAGTCATGGATCAAAAGTGACATGATCGCCCCAACGTGTATCATGTATGGTACTTAACTGACTGATCTGGATAAAAGAATTGAATAGCAGGACAAATTGGGTTCTATAGCCTTGGTTCGGCAACAGGTCTACTGAAGAAAGTAATAGCAACCTACTGAGGGAAAATCTTTTGTCTAGTCAGTCATGGATCGAAAGAGACATGATCGCCCTAACGTGTGTCACGTATGACTCTCAACTGACTGATCTGGATAAAAGAATTAAATAACAGGACAAATTGGGTTCTATAGCCTTGGATCGGCAACAGGTCTACTGAAGAAAGTAATAGCAACCTACTGAGGGAAAATCTTTTGCCTAGTCAATCATGGATCGTAGCTCAGATGCAGTCCCTTTCTCACCGGCACAATGTGGCTTCCCTGTGTCTCTTCTACAAATACTTTCACGGCTTCTGCTCCGATGAACTTAGCTCACTGGTGCCCCCTATGTATGAATTTACTCGTGCAACAAGATTAACTAGGTTCCATCCTTTTACTCTGAAACCAATAAAATGTAAAAACGAATTCTACTCCAACAGCTTCTTTTCTCGCACTTTCCGCCTGTGGAATTCCCTTCCGTTTACTTGCTTCCCTGACAGCTACAATCTCCAGAAGTTTAAATGTAAAGTCAATCGTCATCTCTTATCTCACTGACTTGCATCCTCTCTATCATGCTCTTTTCACCATCCACTCCACGCTCATCACATCTGTAATCTCATCCTTCTCTTACCCACTTCCTGACACCCTCTATAACCTGTTCACTCTTTCTCATAACTTTCCTCCTATGTGACCCCCTGTAAAACTGTGGCAGTAAACTCCCTTGCTTGGGGCGATATGATTATTAGAAGAAATATCATAGAAATTTGATTTTTATGCCATAAATTATTATTTTGCTATCCCGTTAACATAGGTAAGTGTCGTAAGATCACGGAAAATCACGAGTGCGTTCCGTACGTCGTGTTATGACGTATCATTGGAACGTAGACTTGGTTTAACGTGACCAGATTAAAGTAACGATTGTATTGCATTAGATATCTAAATAAAAAGTATGTATACTATAAAAGGATGTGCATTATGGTGCAGTGGATATCGACTCGGAACGACAAGTCAAGGGAGCAGAGTTCGAATTCCAGTTGAATTCCAAGCATTCACGAAAAAAGATATGACTGACTGAGCAGATGATACAGCAGTAGGTTGCCATTGCTTTCTGCGGTAGACTGGTTGCCAGCCAAAGATATAGAACCCAATCTGTCCTGTTATTTAACACATAGCTAAAGGAAAAAATGATGTATTAGATTATATTTGTAATTAGTGGGGGATCAGTTTATTACTTCATAACAATAGAAAACCACCCCCCACTTTATGCCCAGTACCAACTTTAAGTATGTTTCCAGCTATTACATTCAGTCAGTCAGCTAAGTGCCATACGTGATACACGCTTGGGCAATCATGTCTCGAAAGAGACATGACTGACTGGGTAGAAGATTATTCTGAAGTAGGTTGCCATTGCTTTCTGCGGTAGACTGGTTGCTAGCCAAGGCTATAGAACCCAATCTGTCCTGTTATTTGACCCATAGCTAAAGGGAGAAAAGATGTATTATATTATTAATTTGTAATTAGTGGGAGATTAGTTTGTTACTTCAAAACAATAGAAAACCGATCCCCCACTTTATGTCCAGGATCAGCTTTAAGTATGTTTCCAACTATTACATTTAGTCAGTCAGTTAAGTGCCATACGTGGTACACGCTTTGGACAATCATGTCTCGAAAGAGACATGACTGACTGGGCAGAAGATTATCCCGCAGTAGGTTGCCATTGCTTTCCGGGGTAGACTGGTTGCCAGCCAAGGCTATAGAACCAAATCTGTCCTGTTATTTAACCCATACTGGAGGAGAAAGATGGATTAATACCTCTCCCAAGAGTATTTGTGCATGAGTGAATGCAATGAATTCAAATGTAATTCGAATTCCTTGCAAAACAAAGATATCTAAATGAGTAGTCAGTCAGTCAGTTAAGTGCCATACGTGAAACACGCTTGGGTGATCATGTCTCGAAAATGACATGACTGACAGGGCAGAACATTATCCCGCAGTAGATTGCCATTGCTTTCTGCGGTAGACTGGTTGCCAACCAAGGCTATAGAACCCAATCTATCCTGTTATTTAACCCATAACTGGAAGGAAAAGACGGATTAATACCTTTCTCAAGGGCATTTGCGCGTAAGTGAATGCAAGGAATTCAACTGGAATTCGGACTCGGTTCACCGATTTCTCGTTCCGAGCCGATATCCACTGCGCCACAACGCACATGAGTAGTACGTATGCTATAAAAATCAGCATTAGCAGTGAATGCAATATTTTTTATTTATTTTTAAAGAAAGCACTACAAACATAGGAAATTATTTGAATTTTTCTTTTATTAGACAATAATAAAGTTCACAACGTTGGAAACCTTTTGCACAAAGTGAATATTTCTTTATTTACAGGCTCAGGCTGTTGTGCGTAAGAAAATTGCGGAAAAATATGAGGTTGTGCATGTTCCAAGGGATATAACTATTGCAAAATTTTGCCATAACACCGGAATAAACCTGGTAAGTTCCTTTTTTTATAATTATTTCACCCCCAGCAAGGCAGGATTGCCACAGGTGTGCATGCGCTGTGTCTCTGCAGGGCGTAGGGGATAATGGCCTTCCACATCTTCCTATCTCCAGTAGTTCTTAACACGCTTTCTCCTGTTACCCCTTTCAAACCTCGCTATGTCATCCATCTACTCAAGCCCATGAATTTAGAATATACATGTATAGAAAATAACATGGTGACAAAGTGAGGGATCAGTGTATATATATATATACTAGCAGTATAGCCCGGCGTTGCTCGGGTGTAATAAAAGCTTTAAAACTAATCCATGGTCCTGGAGCTCAGACTCTTTGTACATTGGTACGAGAGACTAAAAAGCAATATATGTTTCCAGTTAAAGCGAAACCGTAGACTGAAAGAAAAATGAATGGATATAAGTCAAATTTTCATTTCCTAGTATCAATATCAAATAAGTTTTTTCGTCGTAACCTGAATTTTGAAGGCTAAATAAGTCCTCTGAGTAACTGATATCATGGCTGAGACTAAGAACTAAAATCATACCTACTTAGAGCAAACCCGAAGCGAAAAATAAAATAAAAGGGCTGAAGAAAATGCAGACATACAGGTTTTCTTCTAAGCTTTCGGCTCACAAAAGCCATCTTCAGAGAGGTTGTTTAAACTGAAATATTATAAAATCCACCATCACCGACGATTTTATTTTGTGTAGACATAAAACTCCGCTTGGCAACGGCAATAGTTACGAAAAATAATAAACGCAGTTCTTAAGTTTGCGATGCGGTTTTATGACGTCACACTGCGGGATAGCGCGAAATGACAACAAAACCATGTAGTCAAATGCAATGTAATATGTTATTTCCTGTTTTATCTATCTATCTATCTATCTATCTATCTATCTATCTATCTATCTATCTATCTATCTATCTATCTAACTCAATCACTTCATTATCTATCTATCTATCTATCTATCTATCTATCTATCTATCTATCTATCTATCTCAGACTGTTCATTATCTATCTCTCTCTCTCTCAGTCGGGTCATTAGCTATCAGTCTATCTATATGACACAGTCTCTTCATAATCTATCTATCTATCTATCTATCTATCTATCTATCTATCTATCTATCTATCACAGGCTGTTCATTATCTATCTATCTATCTATCTATTTATCTATCTATCTATCTATCTATCTATCTATCTCAGTCTGTTAATTATCTATCTATCTATCTATCTATCTATCTATCTATCTATCTATCTATCTCAGGCTGTTCATGATCTATCTATCTATCTATCTATCTATCTCAGGCTGTTCATTATCTATCTATCTATCTATCTATCTATCTATCTATCTATCTAAGTCTGCTCATATCTATCTGTCTATCTATCTATCTATCTATCTAGCTATCTACCTAAATCAGTCTGTTCATTATCTTTCTATCTATCTATCTATCTATCTATCTATCTATCTATCTATCTAAGCCTGTTCATATCTATCTATCTATCTATCTATCTATCTATCTATCTCAGTCTGTTCATTATCTCTCTCTCTCTCTCTCTCTCTCTCTCTCTCTCTCTCTCTCTCAGTCGGGTCATTATCAATCTATCTATATAACACAGTCTCTTCATAATCTATCTATCTATCTATCTATCTATCTATCTATCTATCTATCTATCTATCTATTTATCTATCTATCTATCTATCTATCTATCTATCTATCTATCACAGGCTGTTCATTATCTATCTATCTATCTATCTATCTATCTATCTATCTAACTTAGTCTGTTCATTATCTATCTATCTATCTATCTATCTATCTATCTATCTATCTATCTATCTATCTATATCAGTCCGTTCATGATCCATCTATCTGTCTATCTATCTATCTATCTATCTATATATCTATCTCAGGCTGTTCATTATCTATCTATCTATCTATCTATCTATCTCAGGTTGTTCATTATCTATCTATCTATCTATCTATCTATCTATCTATCTATTTTTTCTATCTATCTATCTCAGGCTGTTCATTATCTATCTATCTATCTATCTATCTATCTATCTATCTATCTATCTATCTATCTATCTATCTATCTAAGCCTGTTCATATTTATCTATCTGTCTATCTATCTATCTATCTCAGTCTGTTCATTATCTATCTCTCTCTCTCAGTCGTGTCATTATCTATCAATCTATCTATATAACACAGTCTCTTCATAATCTATCTATCTATCTATCTATCTATCTATCTATCTATCTCAGTCTGTTCATTATCTATCTCTCTCTCTCTCTCAGTCGGGTCATTAGCTATCAATCTATCTATATGACACAGTCTCTTCATAATCTATCTATCTATCTATCTATCTATCTATCTATCTATCTATCACAGGCTGTTCATTATCTATCTATCTATCTATCTATCTATTTATCTCAGTCTGTTCATTATCTATCTATCTATGTATCTATCTATCTATCTGTCTATCTATCTCAGGCTGTTCATGATCTATCTATGTATCTATCTATCTATCTATCTATCTAAGTCTGCTCATATCTATCTA
>JBBBDQ010000909.1:3115000-3117500 GCA_037127315.1 Ascarosepion bandense | reverse complement strand
TTCTCAATGACGCAAAAATAAAACATCGCAGTTTAACAGATATATTTACCAAAATTATACATGACTATTTTAAAATAGTAAAGATTAAATTTATTCAATAAAATCGTCATTAGCTTTAGCCACAACTTCCAGACGACTTTGGAGTCTCCTGTAGATCTTCTGGACGGAAAAGGACTGTGATAGATAGATAGATATGAACATATTGAAATAGATAGATAGATAGATAGATAGATAGATAGATAGATAGATAGATATTGAAATAGATAGATAGATAGATAGATAGATAGATAGATAGATAGATAGATAGATAGATAGATAGATAGATAGATCTGCACCTGACTCCTGTCAAGTCTCGCAGCTTTGCCCTCTCGGCAACTCTGACCATGCTGTTGTCTCTCTCAATATTTCTTTCCACTCTCACTCCCCCCAGGAACCTCCTACCTATGGAACGTCCTACTGCTACCAAAAAGTTGACTGGGACACCTTTCGCGATCTCCTATGCGACGTCTCCTAGAGAAAAGTGTTTGATCTCCCAATTGATGACTGTGCCTCTGAGATTTCGTCCTGGGTGAAAGCTGGCACTGATGCCTTCATACCTACCAGGAAGTATTGTCTCAAACCTCATTCCTCCCCTTGTTTCTCTTCTGTCTGTTCGGCCGCCATTGCCCGCAGGAACCACTACTTCCGACTATTCCGGAGACAGTCATCTGATCGCAATAGGCGCCTATTCACGTCTGCTCGTAATGAGTGCAAAAGAATCCTGAATGACGCCAAGCGGTTGTTTGCCGAGAGAATGAGACAGCGCATCGCTGACCGCAAGAACTATTTGCGATTATGCAAACGGGTGCTGAAAATAGCAAATCCTCAATACCTCCTTTAATCAATGAATTTGAGGTTCTCGCGTCATCTGCGGTCAAAGCTGAGTGCTTTGCTCGCAGATTCTCATCCAACTCCACATTTGACTCATCTAGAGTACCCTCACCCGATTTCCCTATTAGAACTGAGGCTAAACTGTACGATGTATATATTACCCTGACAGTAGTATTTCGAGTAATTTCAAAACTTGACCCCCTTAAGGCGAGCGGTGGAGATGGAATCCCGGTAATAGTTCTTAAGAAATGTGCTCCTGAACTTTCCCCTGTCCTCTCTAAACTGTATAACTACTGCCTTTCTGCTTCCTGTTTTCC
Source organism: Ascarosepion bandense (assembly GCA_037127315.1). Taxonomy (NCBI): domain Eukaryota; kingdom Metazoa; phylum Mollusca; class Cephalopoda; order Sepiida; family Sepiidae; genus Ascarosepion; species Ascarosepion bandense. Next base: position 3,116,313 of record JBBBDQ010000909.1, on the reverse strand, counting down.
TGCATGCTGGAAGTTCTCTTCTGTCGTTCCTTTATTTAAGAACTGTGGTGAACCCTCGGAACCATCCAACTATCGCCCTATCAGCCTTCAACCAATTTTCGGGAAAGTGTTCGAGGCTATAATTAATGCTGAAATAGTTCAACATCTTACTGCCCATAAAGTCTACTCTGACAGGCAGTATGGCTTCCGCTTTGCCAGGTCCACGGCCGACATGCTAACAACCGTTACGGAGTACATGTTCCAGGCCCTTGAGGAGTCCGGCGAGGCTCGTGCTGTTGTTCTGGACATCTCCAAGGCTTTTGACAGGGTTTGGCACTCTGGCTTTCTATGCAAGCTATGGGGTTACGGTATTACCGAACGCTTGCTTGGCTTAATCCAATCTTTTATAAATAACTGCAAAATGGAAGTCGTTTTGAATGGGCATGCCTCTACATCCTACAGCACAAACGCTGGTGTCACTCAGGGCTCTATCCTGGGCCCGACGCTCTTCCTTATTTTCATAAATGACCTCCCAGACGAGATCAAGTGCTAAGTAGGCATCTACGCAGATGACACCACAATTTATTCCTGCATCAGTAAAGAAACACGTCGTGGCGGACAAACATAATATCGCTACTGACCTTGAAAGGGATCTACACTCTGTGGTGAATTGGGGTAAGAAGTGGCTTGTCAATTTCAATGCGTCTAAGACCAAGCTGTTGTCTGTCAATCATCACAGTCAACCTCACTTGCCTCCCATAAGCATGGACCAAGCGAGTCTCCCTGAGATCAATACACGCGCCTCCTCGGCCTTACCCTCTCTTCTGATCTCAAATGGAACCACTACAATGAGTCCATAGCTAAATCCACTGCTAATAAGGTTGGGCCAGGATGTTTTCCCGCCTGAATCGATCCTGAATATATACAAATCAACCATCGAACCACTGGTGCCTCTGCGACAGGTGTTTACTCGTGCAACCAAACTGGCAACTGGGTCCCACCTATTCACAGTTAGATTAACCAAATGCAGACGACAATTCTACTCCTGCAGCTTCTTCACTCACACTTCCCGCCTGTGGAACTCGCTTCCATATTCTTGTTTCCTGACGACTAGAACCTCCAGGAATTTAAATGCAATGCCAATACTCATCTCTTAACCACTTGACTCTAGTTCTTTCTTCACCACCCTGTATATCCTTTCCTTTCTCTCCACCTTTGCAACTGTCATCACGCCTGTATTCCCATCCTTCTCTTGCTCCTTTCTAACAGATTCATATTTCTCTTCACTCTCCTCCTATGTAATCTTTTTACTCTTACGTAGCCCCCTAATCTTT
>JBBBDQ010000909.1:3100000-3112500 GCA_037127315.1 Ascarosepion bandense | reverse complement strand
CTCAGCATCAGCTGATAAAACAAAATTGTATTGCTCCTACTTTCTCTTCATCTATGAAGAGACTAACCACCATTTACTACTCGACAAAATAATTGATATTACATTAAAAATCAACACTTTTTCTTTGATTCTGGCAAATTGTTCAGCATTCACTTCCATTTTGAAAGATTGATATTACATAACAGTTCCTGTACTCTTTTCTTAGTTTTTCTTGATTCAAGTCTCGTCTTTATCTGTGAGGAAATTGTCCATCATTCACTGCTATTAGGAAGGATTGATATTACATAGCAGTTCAGCACTCTTTTCTTTGTTTCTCTTGCTCCAAGTCTCCTCTTCATCTGTGAGGAAATTGTCCAACATTCATTGCCATATAGAAGGATTGATATTACATAGCAGTTCAGCACTCTTTTCTTTGTTTCTCTTGCTTCAAGTCTCTTCTTCATCTGTGAGGAAATTGTCCAACATTCATTGCCATATAGAAGGATTGATATTACATAGCAGTTCAGCACTCTTTTCTTTGTTTCTCTTGCTTCAAGTCTCCTCTTCATCTGTGAGGAAATTGTCCAACATTCATTGCCATGTAGAAGGATTGATATTACATAGCAGTTCAGCACTCTTTTCTTTGTTTCTCTTGCTTCAAGTCTCCTCTTCATCTGTGAGGAAATTGTCCAACATTCATTGCCATATAGAAGGATTGATATTACATAGCAGTTCAGCACTCTTTTCTTTGTTTCTCTTGCTTCAAGTCTCCTCTTCATTTGTGAGGAAATTGTCCAGCATTCACTGCCATATAGGAGGATTGATATTACATAGCAGTTCAGTACTCTTTGTTTCTCTTGCTTCAAGTCTCCTCTTCGTCTGTGAGAAAATTGTCCAGCATTCCTTTCCATATGAGGATTTATATTAAATAGTAGTTTATAGCTCTTTTCTTTGTTTCTAATTATTTAATTTTAATTAGCTTTAAAGATTTTTTTATGAAAAATAATGCTAACAAACAAACATATAATACATGGGTGGGTCAAAATGTAATGCTATTTGTTTTATAATATAAGAAATAAGGGTGGCAAATAAGTGTGGCAAATAAGGGTGGCAAATAAGGGTGACACATAAGGGTGGCAAATAAGGGTGGCAAATAAGGGTGACACATAAGGGTGACACATAAGGGTGGCAAATAAGGGTGGCAAATAAAGGTGACAAATAAGGGTGGCAAATAAGGGTGGCAAACAAGGGTAGCAAATGGCAAATAAGGGTGGCAAATAAGGGTGGCAAATAAGGGTGACACATAAGGGTGACACATAAGGGTGGCAAATAAGGGTGGCAAATAAAGGTGGCAAATAAGGGTGGCAAACAAGGGTGGCAAACAAGGGTAGCAAATGGCAAATAAGGGTGGCAAATAAGGGTGGCAAATAAGGGTGACACATAAGGGTGACACATAAGGGTGGCAAATAAGGGTGGCAAATAAAGGTGACAAATAAGGGTGGCAAATAAGGGTGGCAAACAAGGGTAGCAAATGGCAAATAAGGGTGGCAAATAAGGGTGATGAACATACAAGAAAATGTAGCTGTACACCACCGCTTCACATCCCTAATTTTCAACACAGTTGCCGTCACCTTCAGTGACTGTGTTCGATCTACGAACGACAGCATATATCCCAAAGTTGTTGTGTTGATGTAGTCGGTTCATTTTAGAAGTTTTAACTACTTCATTCTCAACATAACACTTATCCCTTAGTGTCTCTTACATTGAACCAAAGACTGGGAGATCTTAGATGCTAAGCTAGGTGGCGATGAAGAGGTGATAAGGAGTTGACTACATCAGCATCCACATGAGTTTTACAAAATTGGTATACATGCTGTCATTCGTAGGTGGCACACTGACATGAAAAGAAGGTGGTGCCTATGTCAATAATACTTTACCGGAGTCTTTCACTATCAGTAACCCACTCACGTCTTAGTCGCTTTATTGCCTTGGCAAAGAGAAAAATTAAACATCTAACCTAATTTTTTTTTTTAATCATTTCACCCCAGGCAAAGAAATAAAGGGTAAACTGTAAAATATTAAGAAAAAGAAAGCATTATTAAAGAAAGGGAATAACAACATGAGGAGAAGCAAGAATATAGAAAATAACGATTGGTGTTGCGTATAAACTCTTGAGAACCAAAATTAGCTGGAAAACAAGAAGTCGGAAGCGAGTTCCATCTGCTAGAAGTGCGATAAAAGAAACTATCAGCATAGAACTACAGTAATAATATTTCTACAGTAAAAAGAATTTTCAATGTGTTTCTGTTGTAAAATATTGCTACAAAAAAATAATCATACATATAATAGTCCTATTTTATTAGTAATGTTTGCATTAATTCCTGATCACTGACAATCCCTTTCTTCCTCATTTGCAATGCATTCCTATCGTAAAACACTGCTACAAAATAATAATTATCCATATAATAGCCCTATTCTATCAGTAATGCTTGCATTAATTCCTGACCACTGACAATCCCTTTCTTCCTCATTTGCAATGCATTCCTATAGTAAAACACTGCTACAAAATAATAATTATACATATAATATAATTATTTCTCATATATTTCTTATACCAGATGTTAACAAAAGGACATGGATACTACCTATCTCAGACACCAGAAATGTTGTCAGAAAATCGTGACATTGTCTTGAAGGAGAAATTGACTGGAAAATTCATGGACAACAGTCAAAACAATAAACGTAAGTAACATTTCCTCTTAGTTGCTAATTATTTCATGTTAATAATAAGAATAGATCATTTTGACAAACTCAACTAATCAAAATATATTGTTCTACTTACCAACTCTATCAAAATTACAAGTGAGAAGAGATTTTCTAAACTTATTTGTTACAACTGCTTCTAAAGCAATAAAATACAATAATTAATACAGCACATCTTGCACATATATAAATCTACATTGCATACTGCTGTCACATCTGGTCGGGTACATCTGCTATTCATCTCGGGCTTCTTGACAAAATCCAATGAATAATCTGTAATGTAACTGATCCCGACTTGGTAGCTCAAGTCCAGTCACTTTCTCACCGACATAAAATAGTTATATATATATATATATATATATATATATATATGTGTGTGTGTGTGTGTGTGTGTGTGTGTGTGTATGTGTGAGATATATATATATATATATATATATATATAAGTATATATATATATGTGTGTGTGTGTCTTTGAGATATATATATATAGATCTTTGACACTCATATATATGCATTTGACACACATATATATATATATGTATATAGCTTTCACACACACACACACACACACATAAATATATATATATATATGTGTGTGTGTGTGTGTGTGTGTGTGTGTGTGTATGTATTCCATTAGTAAACGCGTTATTATGCGACCTTGGTCGCGTAATAACTCATTTACAAATAGAAAATATTTAAAAGTTCTACAATATAATTGTATTGAACACTTTTTAATGCAAATATACACTGGTCTAATATTATTATGACCAGAACCTACGTAATTAAACAATTATATATATATATATATATATATATATATATATACTGTGTTTACATTGTATATAAAACGCTATAGTCCGCCTTCCTCTATCCAGCGCAGATAGCTCAGAGGTAGAATCGCCGACTGATTCAATTAGGTCCTGTTTTAATCCTGGCCAAAAGCAATCGGATGTGTAACCGTACTGACGAGCTATGATACAGCGAAACAGTACTGCAGATGACTATATATATATATGTGTGTGTGTGTGTGTGTGTGTGTGTGAAGAGGGTGGACAAAATAATGGAAACACCTAGTGCAATAATTATTAAAATTTTATTTAACTGCCAAAAGCTTGTCTATTTTTATGTTTGTTGATTTAATATTAGTAGTATTTCGTTTTGCTAAAATTGTCAGTTTTACAATTATCATTTAGATAAATTTATTAAAATCAACAGTCAGGACTATTTAAGAATTTTAAGTGATCAACTTCATCCTACGGCGCAGGGGGGAATGCACCCGTTCACACTGCTAAAGTTGTAGCTGAATGTCACCAGGAACATTCTAGTGACGTCGAAGCACGGCGGTCCCCAAATCTCAACATTATTGAACAGCGATGGTCCATTTTAGAAAAACCAGTGAGGAGTCGATATTCTCCAACATCATCATTGAAAGAATTGGAGACTGTTTTAGCTGAAGAATGAATAAAAATTTCTTTGGAAACAATTCAAACTTTGTACAAGTCGATCCCACGTAGAATTCAAGTTGTAATTACTGCCAAAAGGTGGTCCTACTCAATATTGAAATAAATTTTCATGAAATTTAAATATGTTTCTATTATTTTGTCTACTCTCAGTATCACTGGCTATTCCACTTGACTAACCCAACCCTGCCTGAATATTCACTTGGAGTGACCAAAAAGTTAAAAATTATTTTTATCTTTCTACTAGTACCCTCGCGTTGGGATGGGAATCAACTTTGTTTTAAATATCCTTAAAAGTAAGCCATTTTTTTTGCTTAATTTTAAACTTTTCATGCTTAATTGGTTTTCATAACTTTTTTTAATTTAGTAGAACTCTCTTTGACTGGTGGATTACTAGTTTCTTTCATAAATATATATATATATATATATATATATATATATATACTCCCGGCCATAATTAATAGACCACCCCAGTATTTAAAAAATGATGTATTTCATACTATTTTTTAGTATTTATTACCAAGTAAATAATTATAAATGAAAATAGAATGGTTCTTTTGTTAATACTGCATATTAACATGCACATCAAATGTATTTATAAATATTTAATAATTACCTATATTGCAGTTTCATTAGTGTACGAATGAAGAAAATTTAGGGTGATTCGGACGAGTTCATCTTTGCTTCCTTGCCTTGTAAAATTTTGCAAAGTAATAATAACAAAAGAACCATTCTATTTTCATTTAGAATTATCCACTTGGCAATAAATACTAAATACTAAAAATAGTATGAAATAAATCATTTCTTTACAAAAAAAAAACTGGGTGGCTTAATAACTATGGCCGGTAGTATATATATATATATATATATATATATATATATATATATATATATATATATATATATATATATAAGAATGCGATGGGTAAATTGTCGCTATTTGACTTGTACAACATTGCGAAGTAATAATCACAAAAGGACCATTCTATTTTCATTTAGAATTATCCACCTGCCAATAAATACTAAGAATAGTATGAAATACATAACTTTTTAAATATTTTTCTTTTTTTCATATTGTCTCAAGCGCAGTAACCACTTGTGTCCTTAAGAATAGCGAAAGAGGTCTGAGGAAACTACCGCCATAATTATTAGGCCACGCCAGATTTTAAAAAGATGATGTATTTCATAAAATCTTTTAGTAATTATTGCCAAGTGAATAATTATAAATGAAAATAGAATGGTTCTTTTGTCAATACAGTGCAATAATATGTTCATCAAATGAATTTATAAATATTTAATAATTACCTATATTGCAGTTTCATTAGTGTAAGAATGAAGAAAATTTAGGGTGATTCGGACGAGTTCATATTTGCTTTCTTGCCTTGTAAAATTTTGCAAAGTAATAATAACAAAAAAAAACATTCTATTTTCATTTGGCAATAAATATTAAAAATAGTATGAAATACATCATTTCTTTGAAAAAAAAAACTCGGGTTGCCTAATAATTATGGCCGGTAGTGTATATATAAAGAAATTGTAAGAAACCAATATGCTTGAAAATGAGGTTTCTTCCTTCAACCGACGATAGAACATTTGCAGACAGGTAGAAAAGAAAACGAATTTTAAGCGAATTGGCGTCCGGTTTATATCAGTGCAATTTATTATCACCTGGTTCAAAATTTTCTGTCGGTTTTCCGAAGTCAAACAGATGCAAAAAGTATCTGAACAGAGGGAATAGTGAACGCTGGTTGTGTAGGGAGCATTTTTGGAGATTCGTTCAAGGAAATGAAGGTCACGTTTGATGTTGCTTTAAGACGTGATTTCAACGCAAAACCACGAAGCTGACAGACGAGAAATACTGAAATCGATTCCATTATTTTGGGAAAAGAACTCGAATCTACTTTGATTCTGTATCTCGCGACAGGAGAAAATAATTTATCACGCGTTTCAGACATTTAGAATGATTGCTTTTTCAGTTAAGGATTTTGGGGAATTTCTTCTTTACCGAAAATTGATTCATACTTCATATTTATTTATTCATTTATCTGTCAGTCTGTACATCTATCTATCTATATATATATATATATATATATATATATATATATATATATATATATATCCTGTTCACATCTATCTATCTATCTATCTATCTATCTATCTATCTATCTATCTCCTGTTCACATCTATCTATCTATCTATCTATCTATCTGTACATCTATTTATCTATATATCTGTCTGTATATCTATCCATCCATCTATCTGTATATCTATCTGTATATCTGTATATCTATCTATCTGGATATCTATCTATCTATCTATCTATCTATCTATCTATCTATCTATCTATCTATCTATCTATCTGGATATCTACCTATCTATCTATCTATCTGTATATCTATCTATCTGTATATCTATCTATCTATCTGTATATCTATCTATCTATCTATCTATCTATCTATCTATCTATCTATCTGTATGTCTATCTCTCTGGATATCTACCTATCTATCTGTATATTTATCTATCTGGATATCTACCTATCTATCTATCTGTATATGTATCTGTATATCTATCTGGATATCTACCTATCTATCTATCTGTATATCTATCTATCTGTATATGTATCTGGATATCTACCTATCTATCTATCTGAATATCTATCTATCTGTATATCTACCTATTTATCTGTATATCTATTTATCTGTATATCTGTCTGTATATCTATCTATCTATCTATCTATCTATCTATCTATCTATCTATCTATCTATCTATCTATCTCAGTCTGTTCATATCTGTTTATCTACGTGTGCTTACTGAGTGTGAGAGAATATATAAAAAAAGTGGGCCTGTGTCGTTAAATATTACGGCAAAATATCTATATCGATATAATTTAAAAGAACCCTTTTTGGTTAAAAATACAAACAAACTTTTTAAGTCACAATATCAAAAGCATCTTACTATAAGGGAAGCACTCTATGTCAAACAACTTTCTTTTATCATCAACCTTATATTATTTAACAGTGTAAATAGAGTTTTAAAAGTTTTTTTTTTAAATAGACATACACTCGCGAGATTTCCAATCGCACGCAACATGTTATTGCTTTTAAAGAACGGTCCTTTTCAAAAATACAAAATTAGTTACGTTACAGTCAAATACATGAAGATAAAATAACAACATCAGAAAAATAACATCCTTGAAAATGGCCAGTGAAGTTGCTGAAAGCGCTGGGAAAGTCATTAAATATGGAACATATAAAAATATTAAAATGTTTTTAAAATAGAAAGATGCTCTTGTGATTTCCATTCACATGCATCACGTGGTATCATTTAAAGAACATTCCTTTTCAAAAGCACAAAATAAATTACGTTACAGTCAAGACATTAGTATAAAATAACAACATCAGAAAAATAACATCATTGTAAATGGCCAGTGAAGAAGCTGAAAGCGCTTGGAAAGTCATAAATTATGAAACATCCTTATTAATTATGGAACATTCAGATAGATAGATAGATAGATAGATAGATAGATAGATAGATAGATAGATAGATAGATAGATAGATAATGAACAGAATGACAGATAGATAGATAGATAGATAGATAGATAGATAGATAGATAGATAGATATGAAAAGACTGAGATAGATAGATAGATAGATAGATAGATAGATAGATAGATAGATAGATATGAAAAGACTGAGATAGATAGATAGATAGATAGATAGATAGATAGATAGATAGATAGATAGATAGATATGAAAAACTGAGATAGATAAATAGATAGGTAGATAGATAGATAGATAGATAATGAACAGAACGACAGATAGATAGATAGATAGATAGATAGATAGATAGATAGATATGAAAAACTGAGATAGATAAATAGATAGGTAGATAGATAGATAGATAGATAATGAACAGAACGACAGATAGATAGATAGATAGATAGATAGATAGATAGATAGATATGAAAAAACTGAGATAGATAGATAGATAGATAGATAGATAGATAGATAGATAGATAGATAGATAAAGAGTGTAAAAATGTTCCAGAGTTATTAACTTTTAAACGTTCACTATAAGAGAGGCACTATATATCAAACAATTTACACCTACCATCAGCTTACATTCTTTAACAGTGGAAATGGAGTTTTGAAAATATTTTTAAAATAGAAAGATGCTCCTGTGATTTCCATTCACATGCATCACGTGGTATCATTTAAAGAACATTCCTTTTCAAAAACACAAAATAAATTACGTTACAGTCAAAATATGAACATAAAATAACAACATTGGCAATATGATATCCTTGAGAATGGCCAGTGAAGTGGCTGAAAGCGCTGGGAAAGTCATTAATTAAAAAGTCATTAATAAGAATTTACTAAAATCTTCTTTGTCGATCATTTTTAACGAAACATATATATAGAAATCAAAACACAACAATCTTAAAGAGGATATATACATGTTCTTCACACTACTCTACGACATAATTATTGCAAAAAATAAAAAAATAAGGCAGTGTTAAAGAGCAAACAGGCGGCAAGTGCTTTCATAACTGGTAGTAAAGTTTAATCAATGGAAGTAAAGAAAATGAACTGAGCCGACACTGCCTTGCTATCATCTCTCTCTCTCTCTCTCTCTCTCTCTCTCTCTCTGTCCATGAGCGTAATTATATATATATATATATATATATATATATATATATGAAATGAATTGTTTGAACATAATTTTTTATCGATAATCGTATTTAAGTAGATATTCTGTTTTTTAATTAAACAGTATTATCTATTTATATCTGATTATTTACGATAAATTGTTATTACAAAAATGTGTGCCATTCGGCAGGATTCGAACCTGCCGAATAGATAGATAGATAGATAGATAGATAGATAGATAGATAGATAGATAGATAGATAGATACACTACCGGCCATAATTATCAGGCCACCCCGGTTTTTTTAAAAGAAATGAATATTACAATTTTAATATTTATTGCCAAGTGGATAATTCTACATGAAAATATAATGGTTCTTTTTTGTTATTATTACTTTGCAAAATTTTACAAGGCAAGGAGCAAATATGAATTCGACCGAATCACCCTGATGTTATTTCATTCTTTCATTGATGAAACTACAATATAGGTAATTAATAAATATTTATAAATTCCTTTAATGCACATGTTATTGTGCAGAATTAACAAAAGAACCATTCAATTTTCATTTACAATTATTCAGTCAGTCAGTTAAGTGCCATATGTGATACACGCTTGGGCGATCATGTCTCGAAAGAGACATAACTGACTGGGCAGAAGATTATCCCGCAGTAGGTTACCATTGCTTTCTGCGGTAGACTGGTTGCCAGCCAAGGCTATAGAACCCAATCTGTCCTGTTATTTAACCCTTAACTGGAGGGGAGAGACGGACTATTACCTTTCCCAAGGGTATTTGCGCGTAAGTGAATGCAATGAATTCAACTGGAATTCGAACTCGGCTCCCCGTTAATAAACTGATCCCCCACTTGATGCCCAGTAGAAGTTTCAATTATGTTTTCAATCAGTCAGTTAAGTGCCATACGTGATACACGCTTGGGCGATCATGTCTCAAAAGATACATGACTGACTGGACAGAAAATTATCCCGCAGTAGGTTGCCATTACTTTCTGCGGTAGTCTGGTTGCAAACCAAGGAAGTATTTACATCAGCATAGTTACCCAAGTCGGGAACTCATTATATCGTAGTCAGGGAACCAGGGGAAAAATCTCGCCATGAAAACATTTGTAGAAAAGACAGAGGGAAGCCATATCACTCTCGGCGAGAAAGTGACTGAAATCAAGATGCCAAGTCGGGATCGATTACATTGAAGATCCTTGTTTGGAATTTGTCAATGACCCCGAAATGAATAGCAGGAGCATCTGACCAGATATGGCAACAGTATTCGATGCACGGTCGAATAGTTTCTTTTTTTCTTTTTTCTTTTTTTAAAGTTCCACCCCAAGTATAGCGGTACTGCCACTGATGCGCAGGGGGCTACATAAGAGTAAAAGTTTTGGCAGGAGTAGCGTGAAGAGAAAGCCGAACCAGTTACAGGGAGTGTCAGAAAATGAGCAACAGAAAAATGGGAACACAGGTGTGAAGAAAGTTGCGAAGATAGAAAGAAAGGAAAAGAACAAGATAAACGGGCTGATGTGGAAAGGACTGGAGTCATAAGAGATGAGAATTAACATTGCATTTAAATTCCTGGAGGTTGTAGCTGTCAGGAAAGCAAATATATGGAAGGGAGTTTCACAGGCGGGACGTGCGAGAAAAGAAGCTGTCGGAGTAGAATTGTCGCCTGCAGTTAGTTGATCTAACTGTAAATGGGTGGGACCTTGTTGCCAGTCCGGTTGTACGAGTAAATTCTTGTGGCAGGGGCACTAGTGACTTAAGTTCGTCGGAGCAGAGGCCATGAAAATATTTGTCGAAGAGACAGAAGGAAGTCACATCCCGCCGGTGAGAAAGTGGCTGGAGTCGAGCTGCCTATTTGGGATCTATCACATTACAGATTCTTCTTTAGAGCCTGTCGAGAACACTGAGATGAACAGCAGGAGCGCCTGACCATATATGACAGCAGTATTCTACGCACGGACGGATGGTTGACTTGTATATGTGCAAGACGGATTCAGGCGGAAAAAACTTCCTGGCCCGACACAGTGACTCAACCTTCCTAGGAGTGGATTTAACTATTGACTCAATGTAATGATTTCAATTGAGGTCGGAAGATATGGTAAGGCCGAGGGGGCGCAGTATACTGCTTTCAGGGAGACTCGCCTGGTCCAAGTTTCTGGTCCGATACAGTGACCCAACTTTCTCTTACCTGTTTGTATTCTACCCAAAATTTGGTTTTGATCGGTCAGTGTATGGCGTGCTTCAATCGATTTTCACCTTTCGTCGATCTATTCAAAACACATTGACTGGGGAAAGCTTTCTCTAATGAAATCCAGATTCAAGAGTTCGTCGAAAGATTTATCACGTCAAAAACTGTGGAATCTTCACTTAAAAGCTATCGAAGAGTTACCTGATAAGTGGCAGCAAATCGTCGCAAATTTGTACTTTAATGTTGTGATGTGTTTGTGGGTAGCGAAGTAGGAATTTCTGTTCATATTTTTATTTCTCTTTTTTTTTATAATCATATCGCCCCAAGCAAGGCAATTTACTGCCATTGGAGCGCAAGGGGTTACATAGGAGGAAAGTTATAAGAAAGAGTGACAGGTTATAGGGGGTATCGTGAAGTGGGTAAGAGAAGGATGAATGTGACCATAAAGAGAAAGATCAGTTTATATATTGATTGTAATGTATAATTGATCCCCCACTTTATATCCACATTATAATAGTATAGAAAAAAATTTTTTTAATAATCATATCGCCCCAAGCAAGGCATTTTACTGCCACTGCCACGCAAGGGATTATATAGGAGGAAAATTATGAGAAAGAGTGACAGGTTATAGGGAGTGTCAGGAAGTGGGTAAGAGAAGGATGGGAATACTGATGTGATGAGAGTTGAGTGGACGGCGAAAGGAACATGAGAGAGAGAGAGAGAGAGGATGCAGGTACATTTCAATTCTTAGCGATTGTAGCTGTCGGGGAAGTAAGTAAACGGAAGGGAATTTCACAAGCGGGAATTGCGTGAAAAGTAATATCGTTTATGAGTTCAGGCTAGCTTCTTAACCATTACCTATCACTGAGGCCCACAGTTATTTACTAAGCTTGTCTTAGTTACATAGGAGGAAAGTTATGAAAAAGAGTTGCAAGTCATAGGGAGTGTCAGGAAGTGGGTAGGAGAAGGATGAGAATACTGATGAAAGTAGAGTGGACAGAGAAAGATTACATTGTTTTGATGTGTTGTTGTGAGATGTTCTTTCCTCCAATCTAAAATAAACAATTTGATTGTCTTTGTCTATTTTTCAACAGGAGAAATACGCGCCTATATTGGATTATCGCCTCTAATACCATCCCAGCTTGAACCTTCAAAATATCCTGAATACGAGGTAGGTCTGCTCTCTCTCTCTCTCTCTCTCTCTCTCTCTCTCTCTCCAAAACGATTATGGTATTTACATTATGGGATGAAGTTGAAATCTATATATATAAAAGGCAATCTGCGAGTCCGTGTGTAACTGTAAGCTATGCACGCCTACATTTTTAAGCTACGCCATTCAAACTTTCTAGGGACACATATCTACAGGGAGCCAGGTCGACACATACTTTTTGAGTTTAAGTTCAGTAATTATCCCTTTCGCACTTTTTGGCCAATGGTGCCGATTGTTTACAT